>CAJHQP010005558.1:0-45098 GCA_905132765.1 Moricandia arvensis
ATAGTGTGAATTTCGGTTCCCACAGATATCCATAGCTCACATGCAAGAAGCTGGATAGAACCTTGATGAACACTGTGTGGATGCAATATTTCCCACAATCTCATTGTGTATTTCAAGCTGGGGTTGCTCGGGTCACTTACTATGTAGAATAAAATTTGGTGCAGATGTTTTGAGGCCAAAGCTTCCTTTCAAGGTAATCAATGTTGTTGTCGAGTCTCCAGAGTTCCTTCCTTTTGTGGATCGATTTTGGGCAGAGACTCCTGAGATTTATAGCTCCACGTCTGCCATGTTCAGGTAGTCAAAGATGCTGAAAGAGCTCAAACCGGCCTTAAGAAGTTTAAGCAAGTCCTATATTGGAGATATCACCAGACGAAATAAAGAAGCTTTCGAACAGCTATGTGAAAGTCAAAAAAGGACACTGTCCATTCCATCTCAATCAAACTCAGCCGAGGAAAATAGGTTATATGATTGCTGGTATTTTCTATCTGCTATAGAGGAAAAGGTACTGATTCAAAAGGCTAAACTACATTGGTTAATGTTGGAGATGGTAACAATTGACATTTTCATAATGCTGCAAAAGGACGAGAAGTCAGAAACTCAATAATAGAATTTTGAAGGAAATTAAGACAGAAGCTGTGAGCTACTTCAATGGGTTTTTAGCCCATCAGGCACCGGACTATCAGGGTATCCCAGTGGAAAGTTTGAAGGAGACACTGAATTTTGAATGTGGGGATTTGGACCAGGCCATGTTAATGAAAGACGTTATTTAGGATGAGATTAGAGAAGTTATATTCAAGATGGCTCGTAATAAATCCCAAGGGCCTGATGGTTACACTCGTGAATTCTACAAGGCTGCATGGCCAATCATTGGTAAGGAAGTCTCGGTTGTCACATTTTTTTGAGCATGGGTTTTTGCCGAAGGGTGTTAACTCTACTATTTTTGCATTGATCCGCAAGAAAGATGATGCCATAAATTTTAAGGATTACCGGTCTATTCTTGTTACAATGTCTGTAACACCCCGACCCGGCTTTCTAAGCCGCGGTCGACACGTCAGGTCGCTCAGTCGACCGAACCTTTAGGCGTGTGTTCACTTAGACCTTAACTAGAGACTTTTTTGATCTTTCTTAGCTTAGATCATTTCAACTTATACACAGCGAATTATTATCTATAAACCATTGATCTATATCCAGTATATAACTTGTCCGGTCCAATTGTCTATGCCTTGGTCAGTTCCTTTACTACCATTCAGCTTATAGAACAATCCTTGAAACGGTTCAAGTCATACTTATCCAAGGTTCCATTCCCCTAAGCCATTCTACCCGCATCCTAACCATATACTAATCTATTAAAGTATTTGATAATTCATATCTTTGCCACATCCACAAAGCTTAGTAGCTCATCGGTCCACCATTGATCTGAAATACACTTACTTGTCTACTGGACCATGATCACTCAATGATCTTACTTAAGGTCCTTATCCTTGTTCCTGCCAACTCCTTTTGGGTACTTCGTCATTCAACCAACCATCCCCAGACTCAGTGACCCTTGAGAAGTCCTCATTGGTTAAGGATATGCCATCAGAAATTACTCGGCACATGCATCATTCAATAACCTTTTGTCCATCGTATGGACTAACAATTTCTCATTATATCCAAAGTCAATCCACCAACCATCCTCACATGACTTGCAACTGATAGGTCTTCATATTGCCTGACCGGCCATGGACTATATCCCAACACAACCGATCTGATTTGTTCATAACAACCAATGTATTCAGTATCAGGTTAGATCCGACACCTAGATCCATCATCTATGGATCAGGTCGTCCATCATCAACCATGATTAGACCATACACGGCCTTCCTTGAACAATCACACCTTTTCGGTTACGATCCATTCGTACCCTTTCGGACCCGAACCATTTGTATGTCCTGACTTTACAAGTCATGGACTGAACCATATGAATCAGACATAACCTGCATCCAATGGTACCATTTGGAACATGCACCCTTTGATCGATGACACCCTTTGGTCCTCGTACCCTTTGATACTTGCAACCCTTGCAATGTCATGCCTTTTGGTTACTTGCATCCATTGGTAACTCATGACTATTGGCAACTCGTGCGCTTTGGGTCATTCCAACCCGCCATTTTCTGGAACGACTCAAACTGTCTGTATAACCGACCCATTGTCTAGGTTGCGGTTTGGATGTGAACGGACTAAGTCTAGGGATGCAACCCTTGGACCCCAACCATCACAACTATTGAAAAAGGAAACATATGCAATCGCTTATATACTTAGGATACATCTAAGTATACTCGCAAACCCACATATAACATCACCAGAACACCCATAAATCCCGTCCGTACAAACGGCTAGAATCAAGGATCCTACAGCCCCAACTTAAGTCTGGCCAATGGCCTTGGACTTCTTAACTGAAACCACGGAATTCCCCTTGCCAGAACAAAGGCAAACTGATTCATGGGTAAGACCCATTGGACCATCCGTCCAACCGGCCATGACTCATGGTTTTATGGTTTGTTCCATTCGGACATGACCTTGGCTCTTTGCCAAGCCAATTCCGACACCAAAACACACCATTCCTCACACAAATACAGAGTAGAAGATGAAGAGAAAGTAATTAAAACACAGAAGGAAGAGACTGGATGCAACCACCGCAAAACCTGCCCAACAATCCGATCAAACAGATCGATTGTTATGGGCGATGGTTCCATGGCCACACCCATTAACTTGAACGTGTACTCTCGAGTCTTTGAGGAATTTTCCAACTCTTTCTCATTGCCTCTGGTTCCCATTCAATTCAGCTTTTCCTGTCCACAATCGGTTTTAACATAGCTGATGATTAACCACAACAATATCAACCTTGTATGGTCGATTTATTTATCTCTTTCTTTCTCTCTCTCGCCTTTATCTATGTATTTTTCTTATGTAACTGATGTCTATTTTAGTTCCCATGGTCGTATATTAATAGAAAAAGGCATGGGTAACTGCCTAGGCCGAGGAGACACCCTTTTGTGGGCGAATGGGCACCTTTTGGTCCCATTGCATCCTTTCGGCCATAACTGCCACCACTCCCATCCATTTGCCTATAACTGCCCCTTAACAGATCATAACTGGGAATAGACCCAATCCCTAGCTCATGGACCGATCCCATGAACTCCATAATCCCGGACCACATGCTCCAATCGGCTGACTCGACTCTGGCCCGGACTGATCCAACTGCCCAAGACCCGAACACTCCTCCAAGCTGAGATGAGCTGATTTTCCAGCTATATGAGCTGCAATAACTTTGAGTGAGCTAGACTGAGCTTGACCACATTGCGTCAAGCTGATCGAGCTACCCGTCTACATCGTCCAGCTGCCATATCACTCGTCTAGCTTCCTTATGCTTGTTTCCATCTATGTTAGGTTAATTCTTAGACTTCCAACGTGCTTAACCTTCCTCGAACCATGGTCTATCCTAATAACCTTCTCAGGATTGGGGGCGTGACAATGTCTTATACAAGATTATCTCCAAGTTATTGGCGAACAGGCTCAAAATATTCCTCCCTAAATTCATTTCTCCAAGTCAACCAGCCTTTGTGAAAGACAGGTTACTAATGGAGAATGTTTTACTAGCGTCTGAACTGGTTAAAAACTATCATAAAGACTCTGTGTCATCTCTGTGTGCTCTTAAGATCGACATATCCAAGGCATTCAATATGGTGCAGTGGCCTTTTCTGTTGGCAACGTTAAAGGAGCTGGGATTTCTGATAATATTTATTACTTGGATTGAGAAGTGTGTGACGTTGGCCTCTTTCTCTGTTCAAGTAAATGGTGAACTGGCTGGTTATTTCAATAGCAAACGAGGCCTTAGACAAGGCTGTTCTTTGTCGCCATACTTGTTTGTTATATGTATGCAAGTTCTATCTCGGATGTTAGATACAGCAGCCACTTCTAGACAATTCGGTTTCCACCCCTATTGTCAAGGTTTGAAACTTACGCACTTGTGTTTCGCAGACGATGTACTTTTGTTTTCAGATTGTAAGAAAAGATCAGTGGAAGGCATGCTTGAGGTCTTTAGGCAATTTGCAGAGTTCTTTGGCTTGAATATAAGCATTGAAAAATCAGCGCTCTACATGGCTGGAGTTAGAGATGTTGAGCGACATGAAATTCTTACACAATTTTCCTTCGCAGCTGGTACTTTACCAGTAAGCTGCCTTGGTTTGCCGTTAATGACTAAATATATGACTGTATCAGGTTATACTCCTCTTATAGAGAAAATCAGATCCCGGATCAGTTAATGGAACACGAGATTTCTATCATTTGCAGGAAGGGTGCAATTAATAGGCTCTGTAATTCAACGTCTGACGAACTTTTAGATATCAGTGTTTCGCTTACCAAAAAGTGTATCCAGCAAATATATTGACTTTGCACTGTGTTTATATGGTCCGGCACTGAGCTGAGCATGAAGAAGGCAAAATTAACATGGAAAGATTGTTGTGCTCCCAAGGATGAAGGTGGGTTGGGGTTGAAGTCCATTGCTGAATCTAACAAAGTTTCCAGCCTGAAGCTAATTTGGAAGCTCATCTCGTCTCCATCTTCATTATGGGTTCAGTGGGTTAAGAACTACTTGATTAAGAAGGAATCATTCTGGTCGATGAAAGAGAGCAGCTCTCTGGGTTCGTGGATATGGAAGAAATTTTAAAGTATCGAGATATCGTAAAAGAGTTTTCGAAATCAGAGATTCAAAATGGAGAAACAACATCCTTTTGGTTCGATGTATGGACACCATATGGAAGGCTGTTTTATCTCACAGGACTTAGAGGTTGCATTGATATAGGGATAAGCTTGGACGCAACAGTTGATAAAGTTGTCAAAACACATCGACGCCGAAAGGACAGAGTGGATATACTGAATCATATGGAGATCCAAATTCAGGACATCAAGGAACGAGGGCTGACAGACCGAGACGATGTCAAGCTATGGAGAAGAGGTGCAGATAAGTATAAATCACAATTTAGTTCCAAGGAAACTTGGCAGCTTACAAGATTACCTCATACGAAAGTGAGTTGGAGCTCTGGGATCTGGTTCACTTTCAACACTCCAAAATTTTCTTACATGGCTTGGCTTGCAACTCTTAACAAGCTTGCAACCGGAGACAGAATTTAAAATTGGAACACTCAACACCCCGGCTCTTGTGTGCTCTGTAATGATCCTTTGGAGTCAAGAAACCATCTTTTCTTTACATGCAAATTCTCAGAGGAGGTTTGGAAGGGACCGACACAGAACCTGCTATCAGTCTGGTACACCAACCAGTGGGAACAAGTTTCACGACTATTTACTGATCAAACCGAAGACAAGATCGAGGTGTCCCTTGTTCGATATGTGTTTCAAGCTACACTGTATGCTCTTTGGCAGTAACGGAACAAGAGAAAACATGGAGAGGGGCCAAGGTCAACGACAGAACTCATCCAACTGGTGGACAAAACTTTTTGGAACAGACTATCTTCTATCTGCCATCAGGCATATACGGGAGGGTTAACTCTCTGGTTTGCCACACGATAAACATGGATTTTTTGTTTTATCCTTATAAGTTACTCAGCACCAATGTAACACAAAGTGTAAAACAGTTTTTTGTTTGAATTAATTTATATTTTTTTTTCAAAAAAAAAAGGTAATAATTAAGAGCCTCACTCTTAAATCTTAATAATTATACAAAAATTAAATTATTTTTAAAAAGAAGAAGATTGAGAAAGGTGCAAAAATATCTTATGTACATATTTTTGTTTTATTATCAATTTACAAAAAGTATTACTATAAAAATTTAAATGACAAAAACTTAATAAACACCTTGTGAATATTTGCTTGTTTTTTTAAGACCCATAAAAATGTTAAGCTGCTTGGCAGTGTTCGCAAGTATGAATGTGAGAGAAACGAACGATGGGATTGTGAAAAAACTGAAAACTCTTTTCTTAATCTTCACGTTTACAAAGATGAGACTACTTAAAGACCCAAAACAGGACAATCGAGAATCCTTACACAGCTTGAAAGTGAATTTTACTCAAGACGAATAGATTGGACAGGATCAAAACAGTTTTGGAGAAGGAGCGCATATGTCGTACACTTCTTTTGTCATTCTTCCATTTTTCACAGATGACCATTGTAGAGAAGAAGACTTAATGTTGTGGGCTGACTCGTGATGGGCCTCTTTAGTATCCATCGAATGGCCCATCTATTTATCACTCTCATTCCCCCTCAAACTTGTGGAGATTAAGGTATCTACACTAAGTTTGCTTCGAAGCTCAATGAATGATCTTCTAGGAAGGGGCTTTGTGAAGATGTCAGCCAGTTGCTGAGATGCAAGAATGTGACGAGTCTCTATCAAACCCAATGCTACTTGTTCTGGTACTGGAACCAGTGTCCATGTATCTAACATATGTATGTTACCTATCTCTTTTGAGGCAGACTCATTCCAACCAGGGTGTTGATAGCCTCTGCAATGTTTTTAGGAACTTTAGCAGCATACTTGGAGGTAAGTAGAGCATACCTAGTGTTGGTTGTTGAATGCCAGACTTTCCTCTTGTCTGCATAGGACGAGTGTTAGCTGTAGGAGGTACCTTGTGTTGAGGAATCTTTTCAGCTGGATGAGGATCCTCAATCTGTTCCAACTGATCATGTACTCCTTCATCTTCTGCAACCTCTTCTGTAGGTTCTGTTGAAAGAGGAAGAGAACGTATTACTTGAGAAGTAACTGGGTCTTCTGTTGTTGAAGTAGCCATCTGCCAAGCTCAAAGAATTGCAGTTTTATACTTCGGAACAAGAGACTGATACTGGTCTTTGTAGGTTAGACATTCTTCATTAAACATCACATTTCTTGAGAAATAAACCTTCCCCGTTGGTGGGTAAAGGCACCTATATCCTTTGTAGTTAGAGCAGTATCCTAGGAACACACACTGCAGTGAACGAGGCTCAAACTTGTGTGCAGTCATACGCCTGAGATACGGATAGCACGCAGACCCAAACACTCGCAAGGAAGTATAATCTGGTTTCTCCTTGTAGAGTAGCTCATACAGACTGCAGTTGTCAAGTTTTAGGGAGGGAAGTAGATTAGCCACATATCTAGCTGTAATGAATTCTTCCAACCAGTATTGTAGTGGCATGTGGGAGTGGAACATCATAGATAAGGCGAGTTTAGTGATGTGCCTGTGCTTGCGCTCTACAGTCTCATTTTGCTCTTGTGTATAGGGACAAGACAGACGGTGCTGTATCCCACATTTCTGTAGATGATGTTTGAATTGAGTACTAGTGAATTCACCACTTCCATCAGTTTGATACTATTTTATCTTGGTGGTAAATTTGTTTTCAACAAGCTTTTGAAATGCTATAAAGACCCCAAAAACTCTGATTTTGCACGGAGAGGATAAAGCCAAGTAAAGTGAGTGTGATCATCCACAAACACAGCATAGTATTTGAACCCTTTGGGTGGCTACAACTGGTGAAGGACCCCATAGATTACAATGTATTCGATCTATGGCCTTATCAACATGACTACTAGAATAAAGAAACTGCAATCTACTGCTCTTCCCCATCTGGCAAGGCTGACACACGGGGGACGATCTGCTCTTATTCACTAGAATCTACTTGCTGGTTTTAAGTTGTTGAAGAATGCTGGAATGAGCTAACCAATGGTGCCACAGTTCTTCCGAAGCTGCAACATTCTTGTTTGAGTAGTAGGCATCCAACACATGATTCTTCAACATATATAATCCATTATTTCATGGTCCCTTTGACACCACTCTCTGCTTTTGGAGATCAATGATAAAGACATTAGTAGAATCAAAGAAAACTCCACAAGGGTAATCTTCACACAGCCTAGATACATATAATAGCGATTTCTTTATATCAGGGCAAACTAGTACTTTGTCTAGTGAGATAGTACCTGAAGCAGAGGTGATTGTCATGGAACCAACATGAGTGATTGGAAGATATGCACCATCTCCAACCATTACAGCATGAGCACCTTCATACGGGTGGACTTCCTACAGGTTACTTGTAGAGGCAGTGATATGAGCAGAAGCTCCGGAATCATGATAATAGTCCTTTCCTGATTCAGCAGCTACACGAAGGGAAGCATGGGCCTCTGCACTTTGGTAGTTTTTGTCGAAACGATTGTAACACTTAAGTCCAGTGTGACCTATACGACCACATATTTGGCATGTTGGTCTTTCCCCCTGAATGTTAGCTGAGGACTGATGTTGAGTGAAACCTCTGCCTTTTGTGATGTAACCACCTCTTCCTTGTGAATAGCTCAATCTCACACATACTCTGTGTTGAGGGTTGTAGGACGGAGTGGTGTATTTGACTTATTTTTTACCTTCTTTCGTCTGAGCAGTGTATGCAAGGTGCAGTGTGATTCTGCTTGCATCTTCATAGGACTTGAGTTTGGCATCAAACCCTTGAACTTCCGAGATGACATCGGGGAAGGTTGGTGGTGGAAACTTTGACAATGAGCTCTGGATTACCGTTGTGATGGGATCATATTCTTTGCTTAGACCGCTCAGAAACCCAAAAATTTTCATGGACTCTTCAACTGGTTTCTCTATAGCACTCAATGAATCACAGATGTTCTTAAACTCTCTACAGTATTCAGACAGAGTCTTGTCTTTCTTAGTAACTGGCAGAGAAAACTCTCTAGAGAGGGAGCTTTTTTTGAAGTTCTTTGCTAACGACAAACAAAATTTTCTTGACGTGGGAAGGGTGTGAACAGAGCCTAGTACTTCCTCATACAGGGTTCCATAGATCCAAGAACGTACTAGTTGGCCAGTGCAGAACCAGTGTTCGAATTGTGGGTTGGGTTGTTTCCTTTGATGTTGACGCCATATCGGACCACTATGCGAACCAGAGGAGGTGGAGCAGTAGTTCCATTGACGAAGCCGAGAAGTTTCACTTGACAGAAGAGATTCAAACTGGGTTTTCCAAAGAAAATAATTGCTATCATTGAGCTTCAATGTAACAGAGTTCAAGACATGGATGTGCTCGGAAAGGGGTAAGGGTTTAGAAGATCTGCCATTAACACATGTTAAGGTTAGAATGGCTTTGATACTGTATGAATCTGAGAGAAACGAACGATGGGATTGTGAAAAACGGAATATATCCAGGGACTCACCACAAGGTTCGACCAATTGGCTATCCTTGGTAAAATTACAGACCATGAAGATCAAGTGGAAGCTATTCTTGAAGGATTGCCAAAAGAGTACAAATCTGTTGTGGATCAAACAGAAGGCAGAGACGTTCTCCCATCAATCATGGAACTCCACGAGAAGCTGCTCAATCATGAGGCCAAACTCTTATCATCAACTCAGCCAGCCTCATTCCCTATCAGTGCCAACAACAACAAAAACCGGTACAATAGCAACAATAACTCTTGGAGAAATGCAAACCAAACACAGTGGCAGAACCAGAATTTTCAGCGAAACAATGGTTCAAGAGGTCCAAGTCCATACCTAGGGCGCTGTCAACTCTGCAGCATCCAAGGTCACTCTGCAAAGAGATGTCCTCAACTCCAGTCATCATGATCCAACAACTCTCCTGGCTTGCTTCCAACACCATCGTACTCTCCCATGCCGTGGCTAGCACCTCGTGCGAATCTGGTCAGAACCACACTAACGACTTCTAACAATCCCTGGGTACTAGACTCTGGTGCAACACACCATATTACATCAGATTTGCAGAATCTATCTCTTCATCCGCCATACAATGATAGAGAAGATGTGGTCCTCGGCAATGGTTCTTCCATCCCCATCTCACAAATCGGTTTTGGCTTTCTCTCAATACCACCTAAACATTTATCTTTAGTCGATATCCTTTATGAGATTCAGAAAAACTTACTTTCTATATACCGTCTCTGTAATACTAACCATGTTTCTGTCAAATTCTTCTCTTCCCACTTTCAGGTGAAGGATCTTAGCTCGGGGGCCCAATTACTCGAAGGTCATACTAATGGAGAGCTCTATGAGTGGCATGTCTCGAAACCTTCCCCAACATAACTCCTCACCTCATAAAACGCCAAAACAACACCCTCGGTATGGCATTCAAGGCTAGGCCACCCATATCTACCAGTTCTTAAATTTGTTATTTCCAAGTTTTCTTTACCTATTTCTTCATCTCTGTCTCAGATTTTTCATGCAACGATTGCTTTATTAATAAGAGCCCCCGTCTTCCTTTCTCAGAAACATCTATAACCTCTTCTCGCCTGCTCGAAATCATATTTACTGATGTCTGGTCCTCACCAACAACTTCTATTGACAATTCAAATATTATCTTTTCCTCGTCGATCACTTTAGCCTTCACATATGGCTTTACCCTCTTCAATACAAATCCCAAGTCAAAGACACATTTATCCGCTTCAAAGCTCTCGTTGAGAACAAATTTCAAACAAAAATATCAACTCTCTTCTCTGACAATGGAGGAGAATTCATAGCTCTTTGAGACTTTCCCTCTTCCAATGGGATTACTCATCTCACATCACCTCCTCACACTCCACAACACAACAGCCTCGCAGAATGACGACATCGCCAAATCGTTGAGACAGGTCTATCTATCTTAAACCATGCTTCAAGCCCTCATTCCTTTTGGCCATATGCTCTCTCAACTACTGTTTACCTCATTAACAGACTTCATACACCCAACCTCTCTCAAAAATCTTCATTCCAAATTCTATTCAAAACAGATGCCATCTACTCAAAACTCAAAATATTTGTTTCCCTATGTTATCCTTGGCTAAGACCATACAACACCAACAAACTCCAACCTAAATCCATCCCATGTGTCTTTCTCGGGTATTCTTTAACCCAAAGCGCCTATTTTTGCTTCGATCCTCAAACCCAACAACTGTACACTTCCAGACATGTATAGTTCGATGAAACTCAGTTCCCGTATCCTTGCCTTGCTCAAACACCAAACTCAGCTCCTGAATATTCATCATCTAACCCTTATCTGCCCATTCTTCAGACTGAGACGCCACTCACATAGACTCCTCCAACTTCGTTATCGCCCCCAGGCTCGGATTCTTCACCAACACCACAGTCTGCCTCGTCTCCATCGCAGGAAGAAAGCACGACATAAACAAGCCCAACACCACATGTTCCAAATCCCCAACCCGGCCCATCAACCATATCACCAAATGATGAGTCCCAATCCTCAAACAGCCCAAACAGAAACCACATCACCTTCAGCCCAATCCAAATCCCCAACCAACGCAGAGACAAATCCACTTCCATCCCCACAACCACTTTCTTCCCCAATACCACCACCACAACCAATACACCCGAAAAACAATCATCGGATGCAAACCCGCTCCAAAGCTGGCATTTCGAAACACAATACCAAATACACCCTACTCTCATCTACTCAAAACTAAACTCACAGAGAACCAAGAAACATTACTGAGGCCATGAAAGATGTCAGATGGCGTAACGCAGCAACAGCAGAATTTAATGCTCATGTCCAGAATCACACATGGGATATTGTTCCACCATCACCAGAACAAAATTTGGTTGGTAACAAATGGATTTTCACTGAAAAATTTCTCGCATATGGACACTTGACAAGTACAGAGCCAGACTCGTCGGGAAAGGCTTTCACCAACAACCCGGAATCGACTATGCTGAAACGTTCAGTCCAGTAATAAAATCAACAACAATCCAGATTGTTCTTGGTGTAGCAGTTTCACATGACTGGAAAATAAGACAATTGGATGTGAACAACGCCTTTTTACAAGGTATTCTGACGGAAGATGTCTTCATGCGACAGCCACAAGGTTTCATTGATCCGGACAGACCTCATCATGTCTGTCATCTCAGAAAAGCTCTCTACAGTCTCAAACAGGCTCCACGAGCCTGGAACCTCGAGCTCAAGAACAATTTGCTTCAAATTGGCTTCACTAACTCTCTAGCAGACACTTCTCTGTTCATTCTCAGGAAAGTTACGTCCATCATATAAATTTTGATTTATGTCTATGATATAATAATGATAGGGAATGATGATCTATTAGCCGGGTTTAGTTTACGGTTATTGTAAATATAAATTAGCTGGTTTAGTTTGGTTTAGTATATCGTATATATACTTGTAAATGACACTTTGTACAGCTAAGAACATTTTGGGAAATAACAAACTTCTTTTACATTTCCTCTTCGTCTATGTTCTCTAATATGGTATCAGAGCAATTTCAGCTCGTTTTCTCTGATTTTTCTCATTTTTCTTCGATTTCATCATAGATTCGTGAAGATCCAGCTGAATCTGAGTTTCGATCGAAGTTTTCGAGTGGAAGTTTCATCGCTATCGGTGATTTTTTCGTTCTTTTGAGGATTCGGTGATTAGATCTACATTATGACGAAACAAGGAAGGAAGATGAAGACTCAAAACACGGTTTCTGATTCGGAAACATCAGCGATGAAGCATCGATCACAAATTCCAGTAAACGAAGATGACGAACCTGAAGATGTGATCTCTCCGCCTCAGAACTTTTCGATGAATCGTGTTGCGAAAGGATCGACTTATTCTGGTATACAATCAATCGATAACACTCACAGTCCATTTTTCTTGCATTCAGGAGATCATCCAGGTTTAGTTATTGCGAACCAAACACTAGATGGAACGAACTACAATAACTGGTACATTGCGATGAGGATGAGTCTAGATGCTAAGAACAAAATTGGTTTTGTTGATGGATCATTGATTAGACCAGATCATAGTGATCCTATTTTCAAGATTTGGAGTAGATGTAATAGCATAGTCAAATCTTGGTTGCTGAACACTGTGAACCGTGAGATATATGATAGTATATTGTACTATGAAGATGCTGTTGAGATGTGGGATGATTTGTATTCAAGGTTTAGAGTAAGCAATTTGCCACGGAAGTATCAGTTGGAACAAGCTATTGCAACACTCAAGCAAGGTTCTATGGATTTATCTGCCTATTATACGAAGAAGAAGACTCTTTGGGAGCAGTTATCCAACACGAGAGTAACCACAGCAAGAAGATGCAACTGTGATCATGTTAAAGAACTATTGAATGAAGCGGAAACAAGTCGGATTATTCAGTTTCTCATGGGATTGAATGAGAACTTCGCTAACATTCGTGGTTAGATACTGAACATGAAGCCAAGACCAAGTTTACCTGAAATCTACAACATGTTAGATCAGGAGGAGAGTCAACGAATTGTCGGTTCTAACCAGAGGCTGAACCTTCCTCCAGCAGCTTTTCAAGTGCAAGACTCTGTGGTCACTGATCAGAATCAAATTCTATTGACTCATGGTGGTTTTCAAAAGCTTAAGTGTTCTTACTGTTCTCGACTTGGTCATACAGTTGATAAATGTTACAAGAAGCATGGTTTTCCTCCTGGATTCAAAGGAAAGAAACCTTCTCATGTCGCTTCTACTAACATGGCAGTTACTCAGTCTTCCGTGATGAATGAAAAGGATAAGTTTGAAGAAGTTTCTGGTGATAAGATGTCCAAAGATCAGATCCAGACGATGATTTCTTACTTGAGTTCTCAACTCCAATCCAACAGTGTTACATCTGCAACTGATAAAGCAAGTGCTTCTACATCAACCACTGTCCCTGTAGTCTCTCAGATTACAGGAAACCTTTCCGGTAATTTCATTTCTCTATACAATCATTCTTATCATGACATGCTTGTTTCTTCCACTTCTAAAGAAACAGATGTGTCTCTTAGAGCTTGGATCATAGACTCAGGAGCTACTCATCATGTTAGTCATGATAGGACTTTGTTTTCGGGTTACACATCCTTAGATCATACTTATGTCACCCTTCCAAATGGATATACTGTCACAATAGTTGGTGTAGGATGCATTCGTTTGACAAACACTATCACCTTGTTTGATGTTTTATACATTCCTGAATTCAAATTCAACTTACTGAGTGTTAGTGTGTTAACCAAAACCTTGAACTCTGAAGTATCTTTCACTACTAATGATTGTATTATTCAGGAACTTACTCAGGAATTGATGATTGGTCAAGGTAGTCAAGTGGGCAATTTATACGTTTTGGATATCAATAATAATCATGAGTTTGTCTTGTTCAAAGGTATGTCTTCTGTTTCTCTTGTTGTTGATTCGCATACTTGGCACAAAAGGTTAGGTCATCCATCTCAGTCTAAAGTTGATCAATTGTATGATGTTTTAAATCTTTCCAAAGCTAATAAAACTCATACTGATTTGTGTCATGTTTGTCATTTATCAAAACAGAAACATATTTCTTTCAAACCTAGACATAACATGAGTAAGACTGCTTTTGCATTACTTCACATTGACACTTGGGGGCCTTTCTCAGAACCAACTATAGATGAGTCTAAGTATTTCTTGACTATTGTCGATGACTTTAGTAGAGCCACTTGGGTTTTCTTGTTGCGTGCCAAGTCTGATGTGCTTAGAATCTTTCCTGATTTCATTAAAATGGTTGAGAATCAATACAATACTACTGTGAAAGCTGTAAGGTCAGATAATGCTAATGAACTAAAATTCACTGAATTTTATGCTGCTAAAGGCATCATATCTTATCATTCATGTCCTGAAACTCCTGAACAAAATTCTGTGGTTGAAAGAAAACATCAACATATTTTGAATGTTGCTAGAGCTTTATTGTTTCAATCGCATGTTCCTTTGAAGTTTTGGGGTGATTGTGTGCTCACTGCTGTTTTTCTCATCAATAGATTACCATCCTTAGTGTTAGGAAATGTTACTCCTTTTGAGAAATTGACTGGAAAGAAACCTGAGTATATGGCTTTAAAAACGTTTGGTTGTTTGTGCTATGCTAGTACTTCTCCCAAGAATAGACATAAGCTGGATCCTAGAGCTAGGGCATGTGTCTTTCTAGGTTATCCGTCCGGTTACAAAGGTTATAAGCTACTAGACATAGAGACACATTCTGTTTCTATTTCAAGGCATGTCATGTTTCATGAGGATATTTTTCCTTTTGCATCATCAACACTTCGTGATGATGTCAAAACTTTCTTTCCTCATTCCATTTTTCCTGCTAATCCTGATGCTCTGTTCTCTGAACAAACATCTTCTGATACACATCCTCATCAAGATGTGTCATCTTCTTCGGCTACCCTTCCCCTAGGGAGTCGACCTACCCGTACAAAGAAACAACCTTCAAACCTGCAGGACTTTCATTGTTATAATATCTCTCCTACCCACACTACACCTTACCCAATAGCCAACTACGTTTCATATTCTTCTCTGTCTGCACCATTTCAAGCTTTTATCAACTCTATCACCAAAATCAAAGAACCACAGAAATACAAAGAAGCCTTGCTGGACAAATTGTGGCGTAATGCTATGGGTGAAGAGATTGGTTCACAAGAAAGAACTCATACTTGGAGCATTTGTTCTTTACCACCTGGAAAAACACCTATTGGTTGCAAGTGGATCAACAAAGTCAAGTATAATCCTGATGGTACAGTGGAGAGATACAAGAGTAGATTGGTGGGTCAAGGATATACACAAGAAGAAGGTGTGGATTATCAAGAGACTTTTTCTCCTGTTGCCAAGTTATCCACTGTTCGTATTTTGATTGACATTGCAGCTAAAATGAAGTGGTCTCTCACTCAACTGGATATCTCTAATGCATTCTTAAATGGTGATCTTGATGAAGAGATATATATGAAGCTTCCTCCTGGTTATGAAGAGATAACAGGAATCACTTGTCCACCTAATGCTGTTTGCAGACTTCATAAATCTCTGTATGGACTGAAACAGGCGTCTCGGCAATGGTATTTGAAGCTTTCATCAACCTTGTTACATATGGGATTTCGGAAATCTCATCATGATCACACATTATTTGTCAAGAGTGTTGGGGATAGATATATGGCAGTCTTGGTATATGTAGATGACATCTTAGTTGCGAGCAACAATGATGATGCTGTGAAGGAGTTTGTTGGGAATCTGGAGTCTTATTTTAAACTTCGCAATCTTGGAGAAGCCAAGTATTTTTTGGGACTGGAGTTAGCAAGATCAGCATAAGGCATTTCGGTGTGTCAAAGGAAATATACTCTCGAGTTATTGGATGATACTGGATTCCTTGGTTGTAAACCATCATCTATACCTCTAGATCCTACTGTTCGATTTCTCCAAAGACACAATACCACCTACAGATGGTTCTAAAGTGGTTCATGACATGGGTGCTTTGTTACCAGATCCCAAAGTTTATCGGAAATTAATGGGCAGATTGATGTATTTGACTATCACACGTCCGGATATAGCTTATACTCTGACTAAGCTGTGCCAGTACTCTTCTTGTCCTAGAGAAGCTCACCTTCAAGCAGTTCATAAGCTTCTTCGTTATCTCATAGGAACGGTGGGTCAATGACTGTTCTATGCTGCTGATGGGATTTTTGACCTACGCGGTTTTGCTGATGCTGACTGGGGATCATGTCCGGATTCGCGCAAATCTATCACTGGGTATGCTATGTTTTTGGGTGATTCCTTAGTGTCTTGGAAGTCCAAGAAACAGAGAACTGTATCTCGTAGTACAGCGGAAGCAGAATTAAGGGCATTGGCTGATGCATCATGTGAAATTGAGTGGATCACTCGTGTTATGACAGATCTATTACTGCCTCTGCCTATGCCTACTCATCTATATGGTGATAACACAGCTTCTTTGCATATTGCAAATAATTCTGTGTTCCATGAGAGAACTAAACATGTGGAGTTAGACTGCTACATGATTAGGGAAAGGATTGATAGTGGTTTGATCAAGACAATGCACGTTCGTACGCACAATCAACTCGCGGATGTCTTGACAAAAGCCTTGTATCCTGCTCCTTTCCGAGAGCTCATTGGCAAGATGGGAGTTCTCGACTTATACTCACCTCCATCTTGACGGGGGGTATTAGTCGGGTTTAGTTTACGGTTATTGTAAATATAAATTAGCTGGTTTAGTTTGGTTTAGTATATCGTATATATACTTGTAAATGACACTTTGTACAGCTAAGAACATTTTGGGAAATAACAAACTTCTTTTACATTTCCTCTTCGTCTATGTTCTCTAATACTTCTTTTACATTTTCTCTTCGTCTATGTTCTCTAATATGATCGTCTTCTGAAACATACCATCAAAGCCTTCTCCGAGAGATTCTCAACAAAGGATATGGGAGACTTGCACTACTATCTGGGAATAGAGGTCAAGCACACAGCCTTGGGACTTCACCTGTCCCAAAAGAAATATATCACAGACTTTCTACGCCGTACCAATATGATTAATGCTAGAACAGTGTCAACTCCAATGGCCACTTCACCAAAACTCACAATCAACTCTAGCACCAAACTACAAGATCCTACAGAATACAGAGGCATCATTGGTAGCTTACATCATCTTGCCTTCACTCAGCCAGATATATCTTTCGCAGTCAACAAGCTGTCCTAGTACATGCACACTGCAACCATGGATCATTGGCAGGCAGCAAAAAGAATTCTCTGCTACTTAGCAGGGACATCTACACACGGAGTCTTCCTTTCACGTCAGCAATTTGAACCTGTTCATGCCTTCTCAGATGCTGATTTGGCCGGTTATCTTGATGACTGTATCTACAAATGCATATGTTGTGTATCCTGGCAAACAACCTATATCTTGGTCTTCCAAGAAGCAGAAATCAGTGGCACGATCGTCTACTGAAGCCGAATATAGGTCAGTCGCAAACACATCGTCTGAGGTTCATTGGGTTTGTTCCGTCTTGGCAGAAATTTTGGTATTCAAATACCATCACCACCAACGATCTACTGCGATAACATTAAAGCCACCTATCTCTGCGCCAATCCAGTCTTTCATTCCCGGATGAAGCACGTTGCTTTGGACTATCATTTTATCAGGAATCAAATTCAAACTGGTACACTGCGTTGATTTCATGTCTCTACGAAGGATCAACTCACAGATGCCCTGAAAAAGCTTCTATCACGCGCGCAATTTCATACACTGACAAGCAAGATTTGAGTGTCAAAAGCCCCTCCATCTTGAGGGGGCATATCACGGAGAACTATAGAAAGGAAGATACTAGACTTAAGCAAGTATGGAAACAAGATTGTTCTCTGTAAATGTTGTGACTAAAATTATGTAAAACCTAGTGTCTCCATTGCTGTATATATTCACTGTAATCATAGAGATCAATACATAACACAATTAATAAAGTCTATAGAGATGATCATTTTGTATGCTTATTTGCTCTTTTATTATCATATTTCCAAGTTTTAGCTTTGGAATAAGGACACACAGTCCTTTGTCCATTGGAAAAACTCTAACTCTTCCAATGGAGTTTATGAACTCAGGTTCTTCAATATTAATAACTTCCAGATTCATTATGTCGAAATCTGGTTCAAGGGTATCTTTCCCTGGGGTTGTGTTGATGGCCGATAGAGAAAAGCCTATTACAGACTCCACGGCACATTTAACTATCAGCACCAATGGAAGCCTTCTCTTATTCAATGAAAAAGCTGGTGTTGTGTGATCTAACGGAAAAACTTCTCCATCTGAAGGGTCTCGTGCAGAGTTTTCAGATGAAGGAAATCTTACTATCACAGACAATGTTTTGGGAAGAAAGCTTTGGGAGAGTTTTGAGCAGCTTGGTGATACTCTGCTGCCTTTCTCACCTTTGACATATAACCTGGCCACCAGTGAGAAGCGAGTGTTGACCTCTTAGAAAAGTTACACTGATCCATCGCCTGGTTACTTTGTGGCCAAGATTACACCGCAAGAGCCCTCACAAGTGTTAACTATGAGAGGGTTGATGTTGGCGTCAAAATTGGTTACGACGGAATCAATGTTGGAAACCTACCGGAAAATACGTTCTTTGTGCAAGAAAGAGATAATGTCTCGGAAAAAGGAGAATGGAAAAAATCGAGGTCAAATCTTGACTGACCACAAAGGAGTGGTTTGCACAAATAATTTGTCAGGAAGAGTTTCTCAAAAGACCGCGAGTAAACGTATCCCCAAACGACAATACGACGAAACAACTAGAAGACTTGATCATCTAAATCCCTAGACGGAGAGGATGTCCGAGAAAGACGTCCAGCTTGCCGAACGGGTAAATCAAGACACATCGGCCGACCAACTCGCCCGTCCGGCGAGTTGGACGTAACGACATGAGCAACTCACCGTATGGGCGAGTTGGACGGCACAGACCAACCAACTCGCTGTACGGGCGAGTTGGATGGCGCAACATGACCAACACGCCCGTACGGCGAGTTTGACTTGTCCAACTTGCCGTACTGGTGGGTTGGACGGCATGGACTAACCAACTCGCCCGTATGGCGAGTTGGACGTCACAACACGACCAACTCGCACGTACGGCGAGTTGGAAGGCATGACACTGTTGGAATGAAGATAAATAATGTGTTGAGATCAAGCAATGAAGAGAGACCTAACGTGACTTGCAAGCAAAGAAGAAAGGAGTGACCTAACGTGACTTGCAAGCAAAGAAAAGAGGAGAGGCATTTGAAATAAACTAAGAAGACTATGGGGAGATGTAGATCACGTGAAGGAGACCTAAGGGGAGCTACTTCACGTGCATAGACAAGGTAAGAAGCACTCACTCACTTGCAAGACAAGGACCACTCAACAACTTGCTCATCCCCCATGCTAGCCAAGCACATGCTGTCTCCTTTTGCTCCTCTCACTCCAAACATTAGATCTAGATGAGCATGGGTCTCTTATTATATTGTTTCTATTGTTTATTCATGTATGGGCAGTAGGCTCCTCTTGATGTCTACTTAAACCATTGTAACCCCATCACTCAAAATTAAAGGAGAAAGAATCCTTCACTATTCTCTCTATTCTCTCTTGCATACAAACAACATTCTCTTCATACTCTCTCTCTCTCTAGTCACGAATTCTCATCATTCTCTCTTGTATTCTTCACTATATTCTTCATATTCTTACATGGTATCAGAGCTTCCAAGCTCCTGAAAACTTCATAGCTTCCGCAAATCATCAACTTCCGCAAATCATCATATTCTCAAAACTATCTCCAAAACAGTTTCTGCTACATCTCTTTATCCACTGGTCTAAAGGTCTTCCAAGAGGGAAGAATCTCGTCATAACTCAACATAAGACAGTATACAAGTCTCTGGAACTCAAGAAAGCTTCAGCTCAGTCCAGCAAGCTTCATCAAAGGTTCAGTTTCAAGTTATGTTTCTTGCAAAACCAGTTGGTACAAACTATTATCCACTGCTCTAAACTCTCAAAGATGGAGAGCTCAAAGGAAATGGCGAGTTCAGTATCTGTAAGGAGTCCAAAGAAGAAGCCAAACCACCTCATCTGGTCCAAAATGCTGAAGATAATCCATGGAAGAAACCATTCTTGGAGAAAGGTCACTAAAGAAGCATTAAAGCTAAGTTGTTCTAATCATTCTCTGGCCAGCCATGCTGAAGATGTGTTTCTGACCAAAAACACCCACGACCAACAAGAGGACATGAGGGGTTTGAAGTGTCTCCTTGACCAGAAGGAGAGAATCAAGAAGAAGAGGTGTTGGACAGTCAATCCACACCACAAGCCCTTCAAATTCAAGTGATTCACAGCCATGGAGGTTCAAGGAACTAGCTCAGGTTCCTTGGTTCTAAGTTAGCCTCCTAAAAATTCAATAAGAGCGTGTTTAATTATTTAAATTGTTTCTGGTTGTGTTGAGTGTGTTGATAGTATCTTAGGGACAGTTCAATGTTACTAGAGTTGTTGAACCTAGTTTCTGTCCCAAGATACTTAAACATTGTGTATGCATTGTTCTAGGAGAGTTATAGAATTGTTGTGTCTTGTTATTGTCTTAGCTCATGTGTTTGTGTACTGTATGGTCTAGGCGAGTTGCTTAGAACCTGTTGTGTGTCTTGTTGCATTTCTAGAGTCCTAGGAGAGTTTCCTTGTCATGTGTTGGATTCATAGTTGTGTAGCTTGATTAGATGAGTTGTCTAGTCTATGATACTGTCATAAATTGTCATTGCATTCTGTTATTGTTATTTATGTGATAAAATTAGCCTAGATGCCTTGTAACTGATGAGTTATCATACATGAGCATTTAGTGAATTGGTTGCATGGATTTGAACTGAATAAATTGTTTAGATTCTGTCCATTGCATCTCGTTAATCATTATGGATCAGACTTGGTGAGTTATCAAGCTCTGATCCTAATGTATGGTCTAATTCTTGCTGGAGTTTGAGTGGTGTTTCAGGTACACAAGGGTTGTCATCTGTCCATCATCAAACCAAGACAAAGGAGAAGACGATGCCCATGCTGTTCAGAGCCTACACATGATGTAAATTCCTGTAAATCCAGAGCCTACACATGATGTATATTCCTGACCATGGAGAGAAGAACCGGTTATAAGAAGCGCAGACCATGAAGGTTGTTGAGCTCCTGGTTCAAAAGACACACAAGGAAGAATGTAGAACCGGTTGAATTAAGCGCAGGCCGTTTGGCTGTTGAGCTCCTGGTTCAGTAGACACACAAGGAGGGCCATCACCTAAGTCATGAGGAGACCGGTGGTCCAAAAACAATGGAGAAAAAATCAAGGGAGAAACTGGTTGGCTTAAGCGCAGTTGTAGGGGTGATGCGCTCCTGGTTTTAAGCTCAGTATTGCTCACTTCCAAGCTTGGTCCTTCATCTATACTCTCTGGATCAAGCTTGAGGAGGGGTAATGATGAGCAATCCTGAAGATCCAAGTCGTCCATTGCCTCACCTCACATCATAAACCGGTTCAAAGAAGCCACAACAAGGACAGCAACAACTTGGTGTTAGAACAGATGGCCATCAGAGACTACTTGACAAGAAGATCAGGTGTAGAGTCAGGCTGATTGGAATGCTATGAATCAGCCCAAGGCGTGGAGTTAGAACAGTTACCTTCTAGTTAGGAAGCTATGGATCAGCTTCTACAAGGAGTTAGAACAGTTACCTTCAGTTGGGAAGCTATGAATCAGCCCATAGCACGTGTGCATGTACCTGGTTGATAAAGCTTCAAGGAGCCGAGTACCGTCTTATCAAGTGGGGAATTCAAGTGGAGTTCACTCCCCACCATTCTTAAGAAAGGGAAGCACATAAAACTCTCATTTCAATTCGTTTATATGATTATTACTTGAAATGCTTTGAATGATTGTTTAGTGTATTTTCCAAAGAGCTGATGCACCTGTGGGATAATGTATCAGAAAATGAAGATGAAGCTATCCTGGTTTAGGCAGTGGCGTGTCTAGACAAGAAACTTGGTGCGGTCATGAAGCAATCCTCCTAAGCTTGACTTGTTCCACATGGTCAAGCTTGAGGGGGAGTATTAAGAAGCTTCAATGATATGTGAAGATGGATTCCTTGGTGGTTATTCAATAAGAAGAAGCAACCAAGGCTGAGAAAGAAGATGGTACCTTACTTGAGACTCAAGGCGCAAAGAACCGGTCCATCCTTACCTTTCAAGATGGCGAGTAGTCAGAAGAGAGGGGGAGACTAAAACCAGGGTCTAAGAAGAGTCCAAGATACTGGTGTGTGCAAGATGTGGAGTTCACACTTGCAGCAAAGGTTAGGCCACGATCCAGAGCCTAAGGACTCCACCATGAGATACCTGAAGTTCCTTAGGCTCACTGGCCAATCCCTAGGCTTTGAAGAACTCTACTCTTTTCCTTAGTTGGTTTTATCCCAAATGGGTTTTCTGGCTAAGGTTTTTAATGAGGGAGATTCTTCAAGGTTCCAAGCTTGTCCAAGGATCTCCTATGGTCAAGCTTGAGGGGGAGTGTTGGAATGAAGATAAATAATGTGTTGAGATCAAGCAATGAAGAGAGACCTAACGTGACTTGCAAGCAAAGAAGAAAGGAGTGACCTAACGTGACTTGCAAGCAAAGAAAAGAGGAGAGGCATTTGAAATAAACTAAGAAGACTATGGGGAGATGTAGATCACGTGAAGGAGACCTAAGGGGAGCTACTTCACGTGCATAGACAAGGTAAGAAGCACTCACTCACTTGCAAGACAAGGACCACTCAACAACTTGCTCATCCCCCATGCTAGCCAAGCACATGCTGTCTCCTTTTGCTCCTCTCACTCCAAACATTAGATCTAGATGAGCATGGGTCTCTTAATATATTGTTTCTATTGTTTATTCATGTATGGGCAGTAGGCTCCTCTTGATGTCTACTTAAACCATTGTAACCCCATCACTCAAAATTAAAGGAGAAAGAATCCTTCACTATTCTCTCTATTCTCTCTTGCATACAAACAACATTCTCTTCATACTCTCTCTCTCTCTAGTCACGAATTCTCATCATTCTCTCTTGTATTCTTCACTATATTCTTCATATTCTTACAGACACGACCAACTCGCCAGGCGGGGGAGTTAGGTGGCACGAGCAATCCGACTCTCTCGTTCGGCCAGCCGGATCAATCAATTCATTTTCACCTCGTCCTCGGTAACTCCCTCTTTCGATGATTGATCGAACTTATCTTTGTTCTGTCTCGATCTGGATAGACATTGGAACTTTATCGAAATAACTTGTTTTCTCGAGAAAGCATCGGGATGATCGAATGGGACGGTAACGGTTAACTAAACACTAGTGGCATACGCCCCATACAAAAGATCTTAACTCTCGGACGACGTCATCCTAGCAATGCTCTTTTGGTAAAATCGTAGAACCGCCTAAGTCAGAAAACGGCCCGATGAGGTCTAAAGCTAGGCTAAAGGCGCACTCGCGATTTTATCTGAAATCAAGCCCAAACTTTGTGACGCTTTATCTTCTGTTTTGCATGAAAGGGTAAATGTTAAGTTCGGAAGATAAATGTCAAGATCGAAGGATAAATGTTAAGTTTCCGAAGATAATCATGAAGATCAAGAAAAAAAAAATTCCGCGAAGCGATAAATTCGACCAAGGGCAGAAGGGAAAGAGCAAACCGCCTCTAGAGGAGTATATAAGGACTTCAGGGGTGATGATGCTGTAGACACACGAAAATCCCCACTCAGAGCAAACATATCTTAGCACTTAGAGCATTTAGGCAACTTTCCGTTTTTGTTATTCGAGCTGCGACTCAACTAAGGATTTACAGTCTTAGGTCTCGCCGACAGATCTCATAGCCAGGGATCCTATCCTGTTGTAAACGCTCATACGCAAATTTGGAATAAGACATCTATTTGCTCTTCGATTCTTAATTTTTCGATATTTACTTCGTATTCTGACTGATTGGCGTGTGGTTTAGCAGATATCTGGGACCTCTGGGAAACTAGGGTTTACCATGCATTCCTAATTCAACGGAAATCGACAGTGAAAATTTTGGTTCCCACAGTTTGGCGCTAGAAGGAGGCAGGGGGGTACGGATCAATCTAACTCTCAGAAATCAACACTCAGTCAAACCATGTCGGATCTCAACAACCAACAGCCTCGTGACTATATTGTCCTCGACAAAAAAGTTGAAAACACTCCAGCGACAAACGTTACTGCGGTCAACGCCGACGCAAACACCGCAGCGTTCGAGGAGGTGAAGAAGATGTTCTCAACTTTTGAGAAGAAGTCGGTAGAGCAGGATAAGGTCATGAACTCCCTTGCTAAACAGGTTTAAACCCTCACAGCGAGGAACATGGCCATCTTTCCGTGTGGAACAACCCAAATCCGCGGAGGAAGACCCGACTTTGCAACACCTTTGGACCCGTCTGACAACGCGCAAGGCAAACCGTCCGGACAAAACCCTGACGAAGTGACCCCCGCACCAACACAGAAAAACCCGGGAGACCTTCCTCCTATCGAGGAAGATAAAGAAGGAGGAGAAATCAAACGTGTCGACGTGGAGTCTAGCAGTCACTCCGAACCTACGAACGAAGACGCAAACATACATCCGCGCTGCACAAGGAGTTGAGTAGCTTGGGACGAATCCCAGTTCGACAACCCTATGAACGAAGACCAAAACTTTGTATTATTTGCTTCAAAGACCCTCGAAGGCACCCACGACATTGGACATCTATATAAGTCCCCTATAAGTCGTTCGTACTCTTTTACGCATGACATAAAACTTAAACTTTTCCTAGTGAAAACCCTAAGAGCTCTAGCAAGAACTCGCCTCTCTTTGCCTTGTGAGACCAAAACCTCCACGGCCAAGAGTTTGTGTTGTATCACGAGTCTTCCATCCCTCGTGTGGTGCACTTCATTCCATCAAGTCGTAGTTCACCCGGATCCTTTTGGTTGATTAGATCAGTCCAAAACATCCACCCTCTTGTAGATCGACTCTCTCTCTCTCTCTCTTGCCTCGGATCTTATAAGCCTTTGTCAGCCTAGGCTTGTATCATTTCTGGTATCAGAGCTTAAGTTCTTTCAGCAACAGGTTGCATCTATCCATTCCTTTGATTACTTGCATTCGTTTATCACTTGTTTTGTTGCACTCATAAATAAATAGAAAATTGTTTGTTCATCCTTGTTCATCTATTTTACTTTGCATAACCATAGAAAAACTCATAAAAAAATCGTTTAGTCTTGCTGCATATTGCTTCGTGATATTTTCCTTGCATCTGAACCATCGTACCCATCGCATTGCACCATCGACCATACCATCGTCTTGTCTCTGAACTTTTGCATCCGTATCACCTTGTTTAACCTAGACACTCATCCTTAGCATTGTGCTGAATTGATTTAGATTTTAGGAGGCTGTTAGTCAAAAACTTGAGGACCAAGTCGAATCCGGATACACTTTCCTTATCCGTGATCGAGAATATCGGCTATTGCATTTCTTGGTCGAGTGCATTAGTAATTTTCCATTCTTTTCTAGATTTTCGATTCCTTTCATATATTCTCAAAAACAAAAAAAAAGAAGTCATATTTACAATTTTCTTAGTTTACATTTTACATTTTATTAAAACGTTTACAAAAAAAAAGTTTAGCATATTGCCTTTTTCCTTTTTCCTCTCTTATCTTTACATTTTGAGTCTTAAGCCTTTTCCTTTTGTTTTCGTGCAAGGAACACCATGGGAGACGAGGTTCAATCAGTTCTCATGAAGCTATCCATGACCTCCACGACGAGATGAGGAACATGAGGCAGGACATAGGGACGGTTCGCCAAGACCTAAGTGATCGGTTGACCCGCATTGAGCAAAGGCCAGCTCCTAGGCCTATCCGGAGAGTCGACTTGGGAACACCCCAAATCCAAACCGGGGCACACCCAAGGAGGACTGGAGTAAACATCAATGACAACCCTTGCCCGAGCACTAGGGATCAACGTCAAGAAGATGACCCCAGACCACACCCCCAACCGAACCCAAGGAGATATGAGGCACAAGAGGACTTTGGGGAAGAAGAATAAGAAGAAGAAGAGGACTACAACCCACCTCCACGAGCACGAATTTCCCCAGCTCCCTACCAGAACCACATCAAGTTAGAGGCACCCGCCAATGCTAGAAAGGTGGATCCTGAGGCCTACCTTGACTAGGAGAAGAGGATGGATCACATTTTTGAGTACTACAACCATCCGGGTCCCAAGAGAGTAGCCCTTGCAGTAGCCCAACTGACAGACAATGCCTTGATATGGTGGGATAGAGTCACCACAGACCGGAGGAGGAACCAACTAAGGCCACTTGGGTCATGGATTGACATGAAGGATCTAATGCGCCCACGGTTTGTTCCCCAACACTTCCACAGGGACCTACAAAGGCGTTTTAGGACCCTAAGGCAAGGTACTAAGTCGGTGGAGGGGTACTATGAGGAATTTGAAAGGCTGAGGAACCGTCTTGGCCACAATGAAGATGAAGAATCCATCATGGCACAATTTTTGGATGAGTTGAATGACCGGATCAGTAGCATTGTGGAAATACATAACTACATAGACTTAAAAGATCTATTCCACTTGGCCATCCAAGCCGAGCAACACATCAAAAAGAAGTCAACCAGAAGTAAACCACATGCTGATTGGGGTTCAAGCAACAACTCCAGCAACTACCCAAAGCCAGTAAACAAGGGCGAAGGGATTGATCTAGGTAACCAGAACAAGAGCCGACCCACTGAGACCAACAAAGACACCCAGACAGAACCTGGTCGGAATACCAACCCTCAACGTTCTAGGGACATCACTTGTTTCAAATGCAAGGGCCGAGGGCACATGGCTAGAGAATGTCCAAACCAGAGGGTCATGCTACTCACTGATGAGAGGTATGAGTCCCATGATGAAGATGATCTGATGGTCCAAGAAGATTTTGGAGAGATTGAGTACTCGGATGTAGGAGAAAGTTTGATGATCAGACGAGTTCTAAGTGCCCAAGTTCAGCCAGCTTAGACCATCCAAAGAGAAAACATCTTCCATAGCCGATGTACCATCAAAGGCAAGGTATGTAATCTCATTATTGATGGTGGGTCTTGTACCAATGCGGCCAGTGCATACATGGTTGAAAAACTTGGCCTAGAAAAGACTTAGCACCCTCATCTATATAGGCTTAGGTAGTTAGATGATAAAGTAGAACTTCAGATAAAGGAACAAATAACCATTCCTTTTAGCATTGGCAAATACCAAGATGAGGTAGTGTGTGATGTAGTACCCATGCAAGCTGGCCATGTCCTTTTAGGTAGACCTTGGCAATGGGATAGGGAAACCAAACATGATGGCCGGTCTAACATGTATACTTTCATGCATGATAAACGAAAAATTAGTTTAGCAGCTCTCACACCTGTAGAAGTTCATGAAATGCATTTACAAATGGTTAAGGAGAAGGAGAAATCTGTTAAATCTAATTTTCTTATTAGGCCTAGTTACATCCGAAAGACTATTGCTACTAATGATCTTTAAGGAGCTTTTGAGTGCAGGTACTGACGAGTTAACACTTCACCCAGAGATCACTAAGTTGCTTGACAGGTTCAAAGATGTGCTCCCAAAGGAGATTCCACACGGGTTACCACCACTTAGGGGCATAGAACACCAAATAGATTTCATACCCGGAGCTACCTTACCAAATAAACCAGCCTATAGGGTCAACCCAGCGGGAACTAAGGAACTAGAGAAGAAAGTTCAGGACCTATTAGACAAGGGATATGTTAGGGAAAGCCTTAGTCCTTGTGATGTACTCGTGTTACTAGTACCCAAGAAAGATGGCACTTGGAGGATGTGTGTAGACTGCCGAGCCATAAACAACATTACCATTAAGTATAGGCACCCCATACCAAGATTAGATGACATGCTAGACGAGTTAAGTGGAGCCACCATATTTTCTAAGATAGATCGTAAGAGTGGGTACCACCAGGTGAGGATGAAGGAGGGTGATGAGTGGAAGACTGCCTTCAAGACCAAGCAAGGTCTATAAGAATGGCTAGTAATGCCATTTGGACTCAACAATGTCCCAAGTACCTTCATGCGCCTTATGAACCATATCCTTAGACCATACATCAGTAAGTTTGTTGTGGTATACTTTGATGGCATTTTGATTTATAGTACCACCTTGTTTGAACATGTGACACATCTTGAGAAAGTACTAAAGACACTTTGACAAGAAGGCCTTTATGCAAACCTCAAGAAGTGCACATTCTGCACTGATAAACTTGTCTTCCTAGGCTTTGTTGTGAGTTCACAGGGACTACAGGTCGATGAAGAGAAGGTGAAGGCAACACAAGACTGGCCAGAACCAACCAACATCAGCCATGTCCGGAGCTTCCATGGTCTAGCAAGCTTCTACAGGCGGTTTGTTAAGGACTTCAGAAGCATAGCCGCACCACTCAATGCTGTGGTAAAGAAGAGTGTTGGGTTTACCTGGGAGAAGGCCCAACAAGATTCCTTCCAGACATTGAAGGATCGCCTAGCCCATGCACCAATCCTAGTCCTTCCAGATTTCAACAAAACCTTTGAGGTGGAGTGTGATGCATTTGGAATTGGAATTGGAGCAGTACTGACACAAGGAGGCAGACCAGTGGCCTATTTTAGTGAGAAGTTGAGTGGGGCCACACTGAACTATCCAACCTATGATAAAGAGTTATATGCACTAGTGAGGGCATTGGAGACTTGGCAGCACTACTTGCTGTCCAAGGAATTTGTGGTGCACACCGACCATGAGACCTTGAAACATCTAAGGGGTCAGACAAACCTCAAGAAGAGACATGCAAGGTGGATGGAGTTCATAGAAACCTTTCCATACATTATCAAGTACAAGAAAGGAAAAGACAACATTGTAGATGATGCACTTTCAAGGAGACATGTTTTGATTGCAACAATGGAAGCTAAAGTCATGGGATTTGAGTTCATCAAGGATCTATATGGAGAAGACCCTGACCATGCTGAGGTGTATGCTGGCTGTACCAAGGGACCTCATGGGAAGTTCTATCTACATGAAGGGTTTCTGCTCAAATACAGAAGGTTGTGTATCCCATAGTTTTCCCTAAGGGACTTAATCACCCGAGAAGCTCATGGAGGAGGACTCATGGGCCACTTTGGAGTGGAGAAGACTTTGCATGTAGTAAGGGAACATTTCTATTGGCCACACTTGAAGAAGACTGTTGAGTCCCATTGTGCAAGATGTATGACGTGCAAGAAGGCCAAGTCCAAGGTGCAACCACACGGCCTATACATGCCAATGCCAATCCCTACTGCACCTTGGGTGGATCTATCAATGGACTTCGTCTTAGGATTACCAAATGTGCAACACAAGGACTTCATATTTGTGGTGGTGGATCGATTTTCCAAGATGGCACACTTCATACCTTGTGCCAAGGTCAATGATGCATCCAAGACAGCCGACCTATTCTTCAAGAAGGTCGTAAGCTTACATGGTGTCCCTAGGACCATTGTCTCCGACCGTGATAGCAAGTTTCTAAGCCACTTTTCGAGAAGTTTATGGAAGAAGATGGGAACCAAATTCCTATTTTCTACAACCTGCCATCCCCAAACTGATGGCCAGACAGAAGTGGTTAAACGAACATTGTCCACACATCTTAGGGCCGCCCTAGGAAAGAACATGAAGACTTGGGTCGAGTGCATTCCCTTTGTTGAGTTTGCCAACAACCGAGCCCAGCACTCTGCCACAAAGATGTCACCATTTGAGGCTCCCTATGGGTTCAATCTGACCAAAACCCCTGGACCTTAAACCTCTGCCACCAGCTGAAGTTATTGTTGGGGTCAAAACCGTCATCACGAAATCAGCGGTAAACACTACTTTCCTGGGAAACATGTTGTCGTAGCCATTCAGCTACCATCACGCAAATCATCTCGCCCATCGGGCAAAGCAGATCAGTTCACTTCACCCGACGGGCGAGGTGAACCACGCACGGTTAACCTTGCCCGTCCGACGAAGTGAACCACGCACGGTTCACTTCACCCGTCAGGCAAACAGAACCCGTTCACTTCGCCCGACGGGCGAAGTGAACCACGCACAGTTCATTTTGAAAAACGGGCGAAGTGAACCGCAAACGGTTTGCCTCGCCCGCCGGGAAAAGTGGACTAATCCCCTTCGACCGACAAGATAGATGGACTAGCCATCATGTGTCCTTTGGCCTTTTGGCAAGCCGAACCAACTAACCTACATAAATCCCTCGGTACAGCCTTCCCTTCCGAGAACGGATCAGCCTTGCTCTCGTTTCATCTCGATCGGAGTTACCGTCAAGACTCTACGAGAAGGACGTATAAAAATGATAACATCTTGAGTTGTTTATCTTATACGAAAAGATCGTATAAAACGGCAACGTCATAAGTTTTCTATCTTATACGAGAAGATCGTATAAAATGACAACATATCAAGTTGTCTATCTCATACGAGAAGATCGTATAAAATGACAACGTCATAAGTTGTCTATCTTATAAGAGAAGATCGTATAAAATAAAAACATATCAAGATTGTCTCTCTTATACAAGAAGTTCGGATTCCTTTTGGCAATCGGCATTGTTTCGGGAACTTTTCGTCGATAAATCGAAAAAACGCTTAAGTCTAAAAACGACCCGAGAAGGGCCTAAAACAAGACTAAAAGCCCACAAACGATTTTATCAGGTAACAAGCCCAACCGGCATGACGGTCTATCCCTTATCTGTAGGAGAAGATAATTGTTAAGATCCAAAAGAGATAAATGTAAAGTTTCCCGGATAAATACAAAGATTGGGAGGAAAAGGAAGTTTTCCGCAAAGGGATAAACTCGACCTAAGGGCAAATCTGGGAATGGGAACCGACCTAAGAGGCATATATAAGGAGAGGGGAGGTCAAAGGCGCATGGGAACGGATTTTCAGACCTAGGGCATTCCTGTTAGCTTTAAGAACTTAGAACTGCGGCAGCTAGACTAGCAAGTTATACTTAGAACGTTTTTCTGTTTCTGTTCCTCGATTCTTATTGTTAACGAATCCCTGCTCATTTGTTTTTCGGATAGATCTTGTAACTCCATCTTCATCAATTAATAAAACGCCTATGTGCAATCTTCATCGATTTTTCTGTTATTGTCTTCTTCTTTGTTTTGTGTTTTCAGCAGAGAGTCAGGGATCTCAAGGGAAACTAGGGTTTGCCTCGTTTCCCTCCGATTTACTTTCCAAACTTAACGGAAATAGATGGTGTGGATTCCAGCCCCCACAGTTTGGCACTAGAAGGAGGGGTCATAACTCTCTAGCTAAAAACCCTAAAATGATTGAGAAACAATATGCCTAACCTAATCGACGGCGACATCATCTCCTTCTACGAGAGAGGAACAATTGATCAGGTTAAACCTCTTAGTGATCTCCTTGTCATCGAGTTGACGGTCCAGAATATCAATGTTGCGAGAATACTGGTCAATACCGGAAGTTCGCCCGATAAGATCTTCAAAGACACTCTCGAGAGAATGGAAATCGATCCATCCGAAATCTCGGAAGATCCAAACCCAATAGTGGGACTCTTGGGAGAAGCTACCATGATGCTCGGTGCAATTAACCTTTCAGTTAAAGCCGGCAGCATAGATAAAATCGTGGAGTTCCTGGTCATCGATCGAACATCATCATATAACGCGATCGTGGGAACTCCGTGGTTGAATTCTATGCAGGCAGTCGCATCAACTTACCACATGTGTCTCAAATTCCCTACACCTCGTGGGATCGAGACCATTTGGGGAAATCGGAAAATCTCACGAATCTGCTTTGCCACGGAATTAAAGCGCAAAAGTCCATCGGCTGAGATTCTTCCGAGAAAGAGAAGGAAATTGTCTGCTGGCGATGACTCCCCAAAACAAGACGAAACCGAGCTCTTTTGGCAGTCACGGGCAGCCGAGGCCCTAGATGGGACACGCGAACCAGCCTGTGAATTCGTCATCTCAGTGTGCCTCCACGAAACGTTCCCGGAATGCTGCGTCAAGATCGACGCAAACTTGAGCGAGTCTCTGAAGATTGAGCTAATCGCTTGTCTGAAAAATAACTTGAACATGTTTGCGTGGGCAGCAGAAAACATGCCGGGAATCGACATTAAAATCACATGTCACGAGCTCAATGTTGACCCAACATTCAAACCCGTCAAACAAAGGAGGCAAAAGTTGGGAAAAGAGCGTGCCAACGGAGTCAATGATGAGGTCAAAAAACTCCTCAAAGTCGGATCCATAAGAGAAGTTAGGTATCCCAATTAGCTCGCTAACCCGGTCGTTGTCAAAAAGAAGAATGGGAAAAGGGGAGTCTGCGTCGATTTTACTGATCTTAACAAAGTGTGTCCTAAAGATAGCTTTCTGGTACCACATATCGATCGACTGGTCGAAGCCACGGCCGGAAACAAACTCTTGTCCTTCATTGACGCGTTCTCCGGATACAATCAAATCATGATGAACCCGGACGATCAGGAGAAAACTGCGTTCATTACTGACCTCGGGACTTACTGCTACAAAGTAATGCCATTCGGTCTTAAAAACGCTGGTGCGACTTACCAACGGCTCGTCAACAGAATGTTCTCCGAACAACGCAGAAAAAAGATGGAGGTCTACATCGATGATATGCTCATAAAATCCCTTGAGGAAAAATACCATATTACTCGACGCGGAGAGTCGCTATCCCCTGATGGAAAAACTGGCACTAGCAGTCGTGATGTCAGCACGAAAGCTCATGCCATACTTCCAGTCTCATACGATCGTCGTACTCACGTCATTCCCATTGCGCACTATATTGCATAGCCCCAGTCAATCTGGAAGATTAGCAAAATGGGCAATCAAACTCAGCGAGTACGACGTCGAGTATCGGCCAAAAGTCAGCGCAAAGTCCCAGGTACTCGCTGATTTCTTGGTAGAACTCCCCACGGGATACACCACAAACCAAGAACCGACCTTGTCTAAACAAGGCTCTGGGATCGGGATCAGACTCACCTCGCCTACTGGAGAAGTTCTGGAACAATCATTCTGATTAATGTTCCACGACTCAAACAACGAGGCCGAATACGAGGCCTTGATCGCATGATTGCGGTTAGCCCACGGCCTGAAGATACGAAACATCGACGCCTATTGCGACATCCATCTTGTAGCAAGTCAGTTCAGCGGGGAATACTTAAAAATGGATGCAAGGGACGAAAGAATGGATGCATACTTAAAAATCATACAGAGCTTAGCTCAAAGCCTCGATCAATTCGCTCTCACCCGAATTCCCCGCGCGGAAAACGCCCAGGCTGATGCTCTGGCTGCCTTAGCGTCCAGCTCGGACCCGGGTCTGAGCAGAGTAATCCCATAGAGTTCATAGAACACCGAGCATCGGGCCTCCCATCGTCATAAATCTGATCGACTCAACCGACGGCGATGTCGATGAGGGTGAAATCCAAGAAACGCGAGATCTCGACAAATCAGAGTATGGATTTGATAAACCTCGGATGAGCACAATCCTCGCTTATATCGTCGAGGGGAAACTCCCAGTGGAAAAGTGTGCTGCGAGAAAGATCAAAACCAACGCCTCACGATACGCTGTCGTCAAGGGCGAACTCTACAAATGGAGGTTCTCTGGACCGCTCATGACCTACGTCGAAGGCGAAAAGGCACTATAGATAATGGAAGAGGTCAATTCCAGATCCTGCGGAAACCACTCTGGTGGAAGATCACTCGCAATAAAAATCAAGCGCCACGGACACTTTTTGCAACGATGATCAAAGATTGCGATATCTTCGCGCGGAAATGTGAAAAATGACAGAGGCACGTGCCCACCATTCATCAGCCTGCAGAAGTCTTGTTATCTATCTCAGCACCACACCCATTCATGAGATGGTCAATTGATATAGTCGGGCCTATGCACAGATCAAAGCAAAAACGCTTCTTGCTGGTCCTAACCAACTTTTTCTCGAAATTGGGTCGAAGCAGAAACATACGTTATCATCAAAGACACCTAAGTTGAAAGCTTCGTGTGGAGAAACATTGTCTGCAGACACGGAGTCCCGTACGAGATCGTAACAGACAACGGGTCACAGTTTATTTCGACTAGATTCGAGGCCTTTTGCGAAAACTGTAGAATCTGACTTACCAAGTCAACCCCAAGATACCCACAGTACAACGGCCAAGCTGAGACCACTAACAAAACCGTCCTCGACGGTCTCAAAAAACGTTTGGGCGCCAAGAAAGAAAGATGGGCCGAAGAACTCGAGTCACATCGCACGACTCGGAGACATGCAACGGGCGAAACCCCCTTCGCTCTCGTCTATGGAGCGGAATGTATGATCCCGGCAGAAGTCGAGTTTCTTGGAGTACGCAGAAGACTGCTCCCAGAACAGGAAAACATTAAAATTTGATGCTGCTCGATGAACATGACTTAATCAACGAACGTCGAGACCAAGCTCTAATACGAATTCAGAACTTCCAGCAGGCGGCAGCTAGGTACTACAACGCTAACGTACGACACCACATATTCAAGGAAGGCGATTTAGTCCTCCGAAAATTTTTCCAAAACACCATCGAGCGGAACGCAGGAAAACTTGGAGCGAACTAGGAAGGACCATACAAAGACAACAAAGTCGTCCGACCAGGCTCGTACGATAACGCAAACATGGAGAACATCAAAATTGCGAGGACATGGAACGCGATGCACCTCAAGAAGTAATATCAGTAAGCATCTTCTAGAAAACCGAATTACGAGAAGGCTTGATCCCCAACAAGGGTACGTAGACAGCTCGTCGCAGGACGAGCCCAGCTGTCCCCCTCTCTCAAAAGGGGGGAGTGGGTACGTATACGTATACCCGTATACTCCCAGCAGATTCCACATTGTTCACTTTTGAACACCCTTCGTAGTAAAGAGACGGGAATTTTTCTCACAGAAGTCCTTGATGTATCTAGGTTTTTACGTGTTTAGTTGTCTGTTTCATTATGTTTTTCTCGGTTATTCGCTTGTTTTCGTTTGTGTTTCAGGTAATTAGGTAATAAAGCGCGTTAGGAACCATTGGCAACTACATACTGGAATTCCGAAGAAATCCGTACCAATCGGAAGGAGTTAGAGCAAGAAACGAACAACGGATCAAGCCGAAAGACAAATCACAAAGTCCAATCGATCGATGGCGTTTTACTATAAAAACCCATCGATCGATGCATAACTGCGGAAGAAGCCGAGCTAAAGTGATCGATCGATTGTACAACACAATCGATCGATTGAACCAAACTCCAAAATCGTACCATCATGCATCGATCGATGCATTTTCATCCAAAAATGCATCGATCGATTGACGTCCCGCGGCCACCAACTTCACCAACCCAATCCCACTTCACTAAGAACTCCACTTGACAGCTACACCAACTCACCTTTCATTATTATGTCTGGAGCTTTTGGAGGCCTTCACCTGTGTATAAATAGAGGGGTTGCATCCCATCCCAAATCATCCAATCTCATCTCACTCTCATCCCATCACAACACAATCTATCTATCTTAGTTTTAGTTCTTGTTCTTAGTTTAAGTTCTTGTTCTTGTTGAAGTTTGAAGTTATATTTGAAGTTTGAAGTTTGAAGTTCATCGAATACTTGAAGAGAAACTCTTTCTCTTCCTAGAGAAGCTTTCTAAATCCCTTTACTCTATTGCTTTTATGAAATCTATTATGTCTTGTGTTTCAATTAATATGTGTGAGTAATCTATTAGTTAGGCTAAGGTGATTCAAGGGAATCCATGAATCACTGAAATTAATGTGTTAATCAAGGGAAAATAATCATCTGGTTCTTCATCTATATTAATCTTAATGCTTGAATTAGAAGGTACACCTAGTTCATGATTAATAGGAAATTAACACACCAAAAGTGATAGTTAAAATCCCGAAAAGAATCTAGATGAGCAAAGTTCTGTAACCAACGAGAGTTGTTGTTATAGACTTTGTGAACATATCGAACCTGTTAAGAATGCATGTTTAGGATTATGAATATGGCGAGAGTTGATATTTGAAATTCTATAACATAGGGTTTAGTACTGCGAGAGTAGGCTAAACTATTTGAAGTTGTTTGAGTTCAAGAACGGTTCTAAATCATATTCCTTGATTAATACTTGTTTCATGATAAATGTATTTCCCGAGAATCACCCAAAGCCTAACGCCTTTTAAATTATAAATCAAATTTAAATCATTAGCAATTGTGACAAACGAACAAACAAACCAAAACCCCTCATATCTGTTCTAGCTTAACTCTACTCTCAAAGTTCCATAGTGTAACCTTGGTCCTTGTGGATTCGATCCCTAAGTACTACCGCGCATTACCGTGCACTTGCGGTTGGTTTTTAGTGGTAAAACCTGAGCACATCAAGTTTTTGGCGCCGTTGCCAGGGACCAATAGCGTTACCTTTGGAACTAGGACTGGAGTCTAGTCTAGAACCCTATTACAAAAATAAAAAAAATATTTTCGATATTACTAATAAACTCTTTCTTGATTTTCTTGTGAGTGTTGCAGGTATATACGAGAAGCCGAAGTTCTGAAGAATTAGCGGTTGTTTCTAACGAGGAACTTGCAAGAATCGAAAGAGAGAACAACAGAAACAGGAGAAGAAACATGGCTGGAGTACATAACCAGCATGGCGAACCCCAAAACATCCAAAATCTTCCTATAGATGATGATCAAAACGCTGCTGCTGCTGCTGCCGGAGTGTTCAGACAACCCCAACCCCTTCCTAATCCAGGACAGAGACGAGATCAACCTCGCCCCATTGGAGCTGTCGACACTCCGCACACCTATTACCATAACCGATCAGCAATACAACCTCCTCCGATCAACAGGCAAGACTACGAGATCAAACCTCAAACTATAGCTCTGGTCAGACAAAGCATGTTCTATGGTCTCCCGTCCGAAAGCCCTATGGATCATATAGAGACCATTGAGGAGATCAGCAGCACAACAAGATCAAATGGAGTTCCGGCTAATTATTTACGGTGCAAACTGTTCTCATTCTCTCTTGGAGACAAAGCAATGAGATGGCTGAAATCTCTACCTCCAGGATCTATCACAACATGGGAGCAATGCAGAGCCATCTTCCTGGACAAATTCTACACCAAACAGAAGACGGCCAGCCTAAGGAGCAAGATCACCAGCTTCAGACAAAATGACTCTGAACCAGTGAGTGAAGCGTGGGCAAGATTTAAAGAGTATCAAAGAGAGTGCCCGCATCATGGGTACTCAGACGAGCATATCCTCAACATATTTTATGATGGAGCAAGCTGGAATGTCAAGAACTCTCTCAACGCAGCCAGCAATGGAGATTTCATGACAAGGAACCAAGAGGAAGCTTACACTTTGATAGAAAACCTTGCCACAAGCTCTAGTAACCTGAATGAGGAGTATGATAGATCAAGGAAAGGTGGGAACTCAGAGAGCAAGAAACTAGAAGAGATGAGCGCAAAGATCGACATGCTTATGCAAAGGGATCAAAGGGCGGTCAATGCCGTTGAAAGTTATGGCGAAGGGGCTTTCTACTTTCCAAATCAAGAGCCACAAGATCAACAAGCTGCAGTCAACTTTGTGGATGGCCAAAATCTTGAACAACAACCTGTGAACTACATTGGTGGACAGAACTATCCACAAAACAGAGGATTCCAACAACCAGCTTTTGGACAGAACCAAGCACCGAGGATCCCACAGGGACAGCAAATCTATCAACACCCAAACTACGGGCAGAATCGACCATTTGGGCAAAGCTTGGGGCAAAACCGTAACCAGAACGCAAACTTCAACCAAGGAGGGTACCAACAGGGGCAACCCTTCAACTCTTTCCAACCGCAGAATCAAACCCAAGTTCAAACCGGTGGAAGCTCTGTTCCGGCTGCTCAAGAATCTAAGCTTGAGGCAATGATGCAACAGCTGATTCTCAACCAGCAGAAATCAGCCACAGAGATCAACAAGAAGGTCGACACCATATTCCAAGACATGAACAACAGATGGGAATCTCTTTCCGCACATGTCAAGAAGCTGGAGACTCAAGTTGCTCAAACCGCAGAAGCTGTCCAAAGACCAAATGGAGTTCTTCCTGGAAGAGGAGAACATAACCCAAGAAAAGACCACTGCAACGTTGTCATCTCTGCTGAAGATGAATTGAATGATCATGTGAGAGAGGTGGACGAGATTGAAAGACTCCTCTATGGATCTACACTTGTGCAAGATAAGGTACAAATTGTAGCCAAGGCTGATACTCAAGCCGTGGAGAAGGTTGAGAAAAAGGTTGTGCAGCCAGTTGGAGTCAAAGCTATGATATCACCTTATGACAAACTCCCATATCCGAAGAAGGTTATCACTAAAGCTCAAAAGAAGGCAATCTGCAAATTCAGAAAAGACTTGAGTGATATCGGAGTTAAGCTTCCAGAGCTTAATACAATGCAAGAAGCCTATGTCCAAATGATGCTCATCAAGGACATTCTAGATCACAAAGAAGAAGTAGCGGAGCTTCTAGGCGTCTCTACAGCACTGATCGATCGACAAGTCCCACCAAAGTCTCTCCCTAAGCTAGAGTCACCAGGGAAGTTCACACTATCTTGCTCCCTTGGTAAAATAACCATGAATGATGCTCTTGTGGATAGTGGAGCCAATGTCAATGTCATCTCAATGGAAATGGTGAAGAAACTAGGTATTGAAAGCATGGAGCCAAACACATCCTCTCTCATGTTTGGGGATTCGTCTTCCACAACCCCCACAGGCCTCATCAAGGATTTTCCTTTGAAAATTGGAGGATGCACGATCCCTATAGACCTCACAGTTGTAAAGATGGCAACTACGAAGAGAGTTCCTTTGGTCCTTGGAACTCCATTTCTCGCAACAGTTGGAGCATGTATTGACTTCTCAAATAAGAAGGTCACACTCCTCAATGTCAACAAGGCTGTCTCCTACCCGATCCAGTCTTCAATGAATGCTGGTTATTGTGGAACAATCACTCGTGAAAACACATCACCCGAGAAAGAAGTGAAACCCTATGATGAAGTTGTGTTATGGAGTCACGATGGAAGCAAGTTTGTGGAGAACGGTCAACGCCTCAAACCACACCTCGCCTACACTGAACCCCCTGGAAGAGAAGACGATGTCTCCCTGGGAGAACCGACCCAAGGTTAAAAGAGTCAATCGAAAGTCAAGCTAACGACTGTAAACAAGCGCTTGGTGGGAGGCAACCCACTGGTAAGTGTGAGTAAATTTCATTTTTGTTTTTAAAATATAAAAAATATAAAAACAAATATATATAAAAATATATAAAAAAAAAAAAAAAAAAAAAATGGCGATGAGGACTGAGGACACCGGTACATCTGGAGCCGCAGATGAGGACTAAGGCTACCACCGCCCAGTATGGTCAAGTGTTCTTTTACGCGCTATTTACTATTTTTATTTGACATTTTATGATCTGATTTTTCAGTGGTTACACCAGGGACGGTGTAAACTAAGTCTGGGGGGAAGTACTTATCGTACTCTCATTTTGAGTCTGCTACTTATTTCTTTTTCAGGATTTCTTTTGGTTTAATTTTAGTTTTGTGTGATTTATTTTGATTCGTATTTTGCTTGGCCTCCTAAACAACCTAATAACTAATATCTGAGTACCATTCTTTGAGCTACAAACTGCAGATTGTGAAACATGGAAAGAATCCACAAAACTTTGATCAACCAACATCCATGCTTGCAAGAGTAACCAAAGGATCCAAACTGACCGACCATTCAATCTACTCAAAATTTTCTCATCTTGGGGCTTGGTATACACATGATCGGAATCTCTCTTCAGGACTAAGGAAACAACGAAGTCTATACCAATCCGGTTCCCCTCTCTTTCCCCTTCAATAAAAAGAAAAAGAAGATAAGTAAATCATCTACAACTTTTAAGAAGTAAACCAAGACAAAAATCAACTTGGGAAACATGATGATAAATCATAACTCAGTATGATTTGAAGGATAAAGGTCAAAAAGAAGTGATCAGGGCTTGGTGGCTACAACCATTAAGACTTGCATCATGGAAGCCTGTCCAAAATCTCGGTCAATTAAAAAAATACCAAGTACCCTCGAAATAAAGGGAGACATTGACTGAGTGGAGCGAGAAGAAAGAGGGGAAATGAACCGGAAAAGACCAATCGCGTTGTCAAAAGCCTGAAAGAGTAAGAATCCATGAGTCTTTTGATCGATATCCCCAAGATGAGACCGCACCTTAAATTCTAAAAAGGTCGGCAGTGGAAACTTTGGACACTTCTTGCAAAGCTGTGGTTTGAAGATAGTTGAGAAATAAGGATGGGGTAAAAGTACGTGGAATCCTTCCTAAATGTTGGTACTAACTGATGTGGTTTAAAACCAACATATGGTGAAAATGGTTGTTTGCAGGTATTAGCTGTTTTTCTTGTCGGATATTTGCTTGAGGGCAAGCAAATGTTCAAGTCTGGGGGGATTGATGTATCTAGGTTTTTACGTGTTTAGTTGTCTGTTTCATTATGTTTTTCTCGGTTATTCGCTTGTTTTCGTTTGTGTTTCAGGTAATTAGGTAATAAAGCGCGTTAGGAACCATTGGCAACTACATACTGGAATTCCGAAGAAATCCGTACCAATCGGAAGGAGTTAGAGCAAGAAACGAACAACAGATCAAGCCGAAAGACAAATCACAAAGTCCAATCGATCGATGGCGTTTTACTATAAAAACCCATCGATCGATGCATAACTGCGGAAGAAGCCGAGCTAAAGTGATCGATCGATTGTACAACACAATCGATCTATTGAACCAAACTCCAAAATCGTACCATCATGCATCGATCGATGCATTTTCATCCAAAAATGCATCGATCGATTGACGTCCCGCGGCCACCAACTTCACCAACCCAATCCCACTTCACTAAGAACTCCACTTGACAGCTACACCAACTCACCTTTCATTATTATGTCTGGAGCTTTTGGAGGCCTTCACCTGTGTATAAATAGAGGGGTTGCATCCCATCCCAAATCATCCAATCTCATCTCACTCTCATCCCATCACAACACAATCTATCTATCTTAGTTTTAGTTCTTGTTCTTAGTTTAAGTTCTTGTTCTTGTTGAAGTTTGAAGTTATATTTGAAGTTTGAAGTTTGAAGTTCATCGAATACTTGAAGAGAAACTCTTTCTCTTCCTAGAGAAGCTTTCTAAATCCCTTTACTCTATTGCTTTTATGAAATCTATTATGTCTTGTGTTTCAATTAATATGTGTGAGTAATCTATTAGTTAGGCTAAGGTGATTCAAGGGAATCCATGAATCACTGAAATTAATGTGTTAATCAAGGGAAAATAATCATCTGGTTCTTCATCTATATTAATCTTAATGCTTGAATTAGAAGGTACACCTAGTTCATGATTAATAGGAAATTAACACACCAAAAGTGATAGTTAAAATCCCGAAAAGAATCTAGATGAGCAAAGTTCTGTAACCAACGAGAGTTGTTGTTATAGACTTTGTGAACATATCGAACCTGTTAAGAATGCATGTTTAGGATTATGAATATGGCGAGAGTTGATATTTGAAATTCTATAACATAGGGTTTAGTACTGCGAGAGTAGGCTAAACTATTTGAAGTTGTTTGAGTTCAAGAACGGTTCTAAATCATATTCCTTGATTAATACTTGTTTCATGATAAATGTATTTCCCGAGAATCACCCAAAGCCTAACGCCTTTTAAATTATAAATCAAATTTAAATCATTAGCAATTGTGACAAACGAACAAACAAACCAAAACCCCTCATATCTGTTCTAGCTTAACTCTACTCTCAAAGTTCCATAGTGTAACCTTGGTCCTTGTGGATTCGATCCCTAAGTACTACCGCGCATTACCGTGCACTTGCGGTTGGTTTTTAGTGGTAAAACCTGAGCACATCAGTCCTCCGTCGTCAAAACTCTGAACCTCTCAATTTACTAGACGTAAAGAACGACGGTCTTCTGCATACAGTACCAAACGTAAGGTACGACTCGAGAAAAATCGAACCTTCGGCTAGGCGAGACGTCGCCAACACCCTGGGATTTCCATTTTTTGTTGAACCTTACGAACACTATCCTCTCCGAATAGTCCATCCACGACAATAAAACATAAACCCCATACCGTAAGCCTTTCGCAAAAGCCCGAAATCTACCAAAGAAGTTTGTTGCTGAATACAACAAACTCGCAACGTCCTATACAGACAAAGTTACTTCTAAGAAGTAACTCTCATACACCCCACAAGGGTAATAGCGTTATAAAAGAAATTCGAAATTTTGGTCAGCACCTTCGGGGTGCTCGATTCAGGCCAGACAAGTCGTATAAGCCGAGAACGTATCACGGACTTTAAAGCGGTGCAGAATCAGGAATAAATTGCAACAGGCAAAACGAAAGCTGACTACTCATCGCACAGCCTTAACCGAGAGTAAACATAGGTATTGCCCTAAACCCAGCACACTGGTCTCTAACGTCTCAAGGCATGAAATATCAAAAGATACGAGATCCTGAAAGCATGTCTCTTTGTTCACATCTAAACTCTCCTGAGTTTCTTTCACACATCTCGAACGAGCAACGAACAGAATGATCTACAAGTAAGAGTTGGTTACGATATGACATCTCCTAACCTTCCATGTACACGCAATTACACGACACACTCTTCAATCGAAAACCTCTTTATATAAAAGCCTGGTTCGTACAAAAGCCGCAAAAACGGCAGGGATACAAAGCCACCAACGGCCAGTCCCGAATAAAACATAAAGGCCACACTCGGCCGAATCAAAGATAAGCAACAAACATCATAAAACTAAGGTCTAACGCAGAGACCTCGAAATCAATCATCCTCCGTTACCGGAGCTGCACCCTCACCATTCACCCCGTCGGAGCTCGGAAGCACGCCAACCTCTTCTCCCTTAGCCGCCACATCTTGACCCTCTTGGTCGTCTAAGCAAGGCGGATGGACACACTCTGATTTCAACTCTGCAAGGATTAAGTCAAAATCTCCTTCCACGGCTATCAGCTCTGCTCTACGAGCTGAAAGCCTTGGCTCCTCAGACCTCGGGGATAAAGGCGCATCGCCGAGCAACGATGGAATCACTCCCTCGACTCCCGCGAAGGCCACATTCCTGGCACATATGGATGCTAAGGATTCGAGTGACTCAGCGATTTTCGCAAGACGGTTCTGAAACTCGGCACGCATGGCTTCCCGGGCCTCTCCAAGCACACCCATTGCGGATCCTTCCCCACTCTTGAGCTTGTGCTTCAGTCTTTGCAGCTCCGAGGACTTGTCCACCTTGGCTTCCTTCAGCCTAAGAAAGGAGCTAGCGGTCTTCCCAAGGTCTCGCTCAAGCTCATTTATCCGAGACCCGCACTGGGTTAAGTCCAGAGAATGAGCATCCTCGATGGTCTCAGAATTCTCCTCAAACCGCAACACCCTCTCTCGAGACTCCTCTAACTCCTTAGCAAGACCCTCCGCCTCCGATCCGGACTCATTAATCATCCCATCGATCAGCAAGACATACTGCAAAGCATGGCGATGATTAGTGAACAAACTATAGGAAAAGACTCTAAAAATTTTCCAAAACACGCACATTGGCGCGATGTCGAAAAATCGGACCAGTGGCGAACGCCTTTGCAGACAAAGGACCAGCTTTGGGGGCCTTAGTGAACCTTCTCTGCTTGTTCATGTCTGGGTTAGAACTCGCCCTCTTGCGGCTCTTCTACACAAAGAGCGGGGGTGCACTCTGGGCAGGTAATCCTAAGACGATTTCTTTCCTGGCTGGGGGAGGACGCATCGACTCCTGAGATGGTATGACGTCAACTTCTAGATTGGAGTCGTCGAGAAACCTGTCGGCTGGACTTCGACCTCGGGAGCAGGTGTACCCACAACGACCAACTCCCTAGGAGCAGCGTCGCATGGGAGACTCGCCTCTGAGGCCGGGGCATCCGCAGCGGCCACAAGGTCCAGAGAAACAACACTAATGGGTTCCGGAACCGCCAGAGCATCTTGCCCGGTCAACCCCGCTGAAAAGTGAGAAACTCAACAATGTGCGCCGGAACAGTCGCGGTGGCTGGAGGGTCCGACGAGCACGTAAATGCAGCGTTGCTCATCTCCACATCACCATTCTTCTGAACATCGTTGGAAGATGACATCTTGGGAGAGAAAAATTTCTAAGGAAAGATGCAAAGGAACTTTCAAGAGAGAGAAGAGTGTCGCGATAACGAAGAGGGGAACTCACTACTTATAGAAGGAAAAAACAGTAGAACTAATTTTCCGAATTAAAATAATCCGAAAACATTTTTTGAGGAAAACTAGTCTTAACCATTGATTTCGATTAACAATATCACACGCACGCAAGCTTCGCGCTCGAAACTTGCGAGCTGGAGGGCTAACTATTAGGGTAAAAACGGTCATCTCGAAATCAGCGGAAAACACTACATTTCCCAGGAAACAAATTGTCGTATCCACGCAGCAACCGTCACGCAAATCATCTCGCCCATCGGGCAAAGAAGATCATTTCACTTCGCCAGACGGGCGAGGTGAATCACGCACAGTTCACCTCGGCCGTCCGCAAAGTGAATCGTTCGCTTTTCCTGATGGGTGAAGTGAACCGCACACGGTTCGCCTCGCCCACCGGGCAAAGTGGACTAATCCCCTTCAACCGACGGGCAAAGTGGACTAGCCATCATGTGTCCTTTGGCCGTTTGGCAAGCCGACCCAACTAACCTTCACAAAGCCCTCGATACAACCTTCCATTCCGAGAATGGGTCAGCCTTGCTCTCTTTTTATCTCGATCGGAGTTAC
>CAJHQP010005559.1:0-45083 GCA_905132765.1 Moricandia arvensis
AGGAGCTGAAAACAGGGGGGATTCCGGAGGACGACTAGAATTAGGGTTTTAGACATTTCCACTCTCTAGCTTTATTCTCTTTGCATATGGCCGGCGACCCACACTCGCCGGCGTCTTGTAACCACTCACAAACTCTTTGTAAACATTTGTTGATAAATAAAACTCTTTTATCATTCCCACAATCGAACTAGTGCTGCCTGGACTCTACAACTCAAACAAGACATAGAAGAAAGTTTAAACATCAATTAAAGATCCAACAGCAAACAACAGACAAACAAACAAGTTAACTTCAATGAGATAGAACATACCACTCCTTTTTTCTTTGATGATTTCGCAGGTGATGCTTTTTTCTTGGCTGCAGCTTTACTTGGAGTTACATATGTAGCAGCTGTAGGTATGACTTCAACCTTCAAGACTGGCCAGTCGATTTTCTCGTTAAGTGCATCACCAATGAAACACATATCAGAGGTTGGCCTCCACAAATATGCCTTATCGTTGAACACCTTCAGAACTTCAATACTAACAGCATTCGGACCTATAGGTATATTGTTAACCATGTCTTTGGATTTAGATGAGCACACGAGACCTTCAGCAATAAGCTCCTCCTCGTCATTGGTCCAATCATATATCTTGCATCTTCGCGATTCACCATCCTTGGTTTCCTAAAACGAAAGAAGCTTATGATTAGAGATAACTCATCTGTTGTGCGTATGAAGAAAGCAAAATTTGAATAATTTACCATGGATATATCTTCAGAAACATTTGGATCCCTATCCAAAATCACTTTATCCATTGGCCAAGCTACTTTGTATCCCACAGCTTCATCGAGAGTTAACACATCTGTAGTAGGCCTCCAGAGAGAAGCTTCTGAGCTTAGTGCAGACTTAACAACAATAGCCACTGCATTAGGACCAATTGGTACACGTCCAATTTTGTACTTCGGTTCAGCAGAGCATAATTCTCCTTCACCCACAACAGCATCTTCATATTCAATCCAATCCAAGATCTGTACTCTTACTCCTTCTTTGAATCTACCACTGGTCTCAGATGCTTCAGCATCACCAATACTTTTCTGAGAGAAGGAAAAGGAAATAGTTAATATCTTGAAGAACAATTGAACAAGCTTAATTGAAAAGAATTACCTTCTTTCCAACTAATTCTCGGACCATGCCCTTTAACTCTGCAATCTCACTTTCCATATCTGCAATCTTTGAGTCTCTAAATTGCAGATATGCTAGCTTAGTAGCTGTAACCCCTCTACCAAACCCCCTAACTCGTCTAGGTTTGTCTCTTCCCAAAACCTTGCTCACAACATCTTCCCTAATGTTCTCAGCAGCTGATGATCAGTCCATTTCAGTATCAAGTGACTGAATTTGTGCCTGATACAAACATTTAAACTCAGCAAATTAATGCGTTGATCATAATCCATTATTTATACAACAATATAACAACTTACCATAGTCTCAGCAAATTGAGGCTTCACTGGTCTACCATCAGCATGAGTGTGTCCCGCAATCCATACCTTACTCCTACTCACCTTCCTTGGGTCTTTACTTCTTTTTTTCTTATATAAAAACAAACATATCTCAGTGGGCTTAAATCTTTTTAGACATGAACTGTAAACAATAAAGTTATTGGTTTGACTAATCTTTTATACCATATCTTCAGCTAAACGAAGCATTCCTTTGCGGCTGGTGGTGTGAGGAATCTGATTTCTTCTCATCTCTCTATACTTGTTACTTATTTCCTGCAACATAAAACTGAATGTGCTTAAATCTCTTAGACATGAACTGAAACAAGAAAGTTACTTACTACTTGTAGATAACTAACCGTGAAATGTGTGGTAGTCTTGCTCTTAACCCAAGAGTTCCACACTTGAATGGATGGGATGTTGCTGGGTTTTAAAGCTATCCTCTCAGCAGTAGTCTTTGCAGCCCGTACTTGTGACACTAGCCTTGACTTCCCAGCCCTCCACAAATTACCCAGCTGCTTGAATATGACAGCTTTCTGCCACTCTTCTTGCAAGTTAAATCTTCCATGCATCACAAAAACCAAAGGTCAAACATGTTTATAATTTCACCTTGCGGTTAAACGAAACATATATATACAAACCTGAATTTCTTCCCACATTGTTGCTTTAGTCACTGCATCAAGTTTTCTCCAATCAGAAAGTGTAACCGGAACATGTTCCCTCACCAGAGGACCAAGAAAGGACGATAGTGTTACTGAACCAGGTCCAACATGTTAACCAATGTCCGTGAATGTGACCACAACCTTATCATTCGGATGTTCAGCCACTCTACGCATCTTTGTTGGTCCTCTTTTTTTTTTTCACTTCATCCCCTGGTAGCTGAACTCCTTCAGTACTAGGAATCTCAGCATCTTGAGTATTGCTAACTCCATCACCAACAACTTCTTCTTCTTCCATATTGGCAGCTTCTTCTTCATCCTCTTTCTGTTCCTCTCCGTTCAAACAAGCTTCTTCTTCTATCTCATTATCTTCTTTGTTATCTTTAGACGTTGCCTTCTCAGCCTCATCAGCCTTATCTTCTACAACAACACCACCAGCTTCCGGTGGTAAATCTTCTATCTCACCATCTACTGGTATTACATGTTCTATCTGCCCATGTACTGTTGTTACATATTCTACCACATCATCTTGAGTAGCCACTTTCTTGTTTCTACTACTTCTTCTCCTTTGTGTTTGAACTTTAATCTTTTTTGGGGAAGCCACTTTCTTTACTGTTGCTTTCTTCACTTTCAGTGGTGTTGCAGGAGCAACTTGCGAATCAGTTACATCTTGTACCTCCAAGCCTTGATTACGTCTACTTCGACGAGGACCAGCTTGTCCTCCTCCTCTTGTCTTTACCATTTCTGAAACTGATAAACAAAGACATATTCAAGCAAATTAAAATCAAAACCCAAAATCAAAATTGAATCCGATGATTATAAACTAGGACATGCTAAGAATAGAAGCCCAAAATCAAAATTGACAAAATCACAAACTTTCACATCAATCAAAATTGAAACCGAACATCACAAACTTTGACATGCATTATCACACAAACTAAGAATCAAACCCCAAATCAAAATCAAAAACTTTCTAACAGAAATCAGAATCACACCGATGAGATAGAACATACCAATGGAAGCTTCGATTCGAGAGAACTCTAGGGATTTTCTTCTAAATTATGACGAACACAGGGCACAGTGTTTTTGAGTCTAGAGAAGAGAGTGTTTTCGAGTCTAGAGAATGGTGAAAAAGTGAAGAGAGTGAACACTTAAAGAAATTTTTATTAACTTAAGATTTTTGTCGACTAAAATATATTATTTTTTTCCTATACTATAGTAGTTTTTTTTGTTCTGCAATGGTAAGGCGCCTTAACTTACCAAATTAACGCGGTTAAATTCTATAATTTTCCCGCGATTACAAAAATAGCGTTTTAATTTAAAAAACGCTATTATAAAGGCCAGTGTTGGTATATCATAGCAGGAATGTCAAAAATGCTATCTTTATCTGCTATAGCCATATTTCCTGTAGTGCTTGATAAAAATTTCAAGGAGGAGGTGGTGTCGGTCGCTCAATCTCGTGGTGCCATGCCTAAGCATGGGTGTAGGAGGGGAAATATGCCCATCCTTCGAAGGCCCAACAGACAAAAGGCCCGGCCCAACGAGGACCAAAACGACGACGCTCTGGTCGTCAAGGAAAACGACAAAGAGACAATATAAGCATGCATTCAGTCGCCTTTTCCAAGGCCCAATATGGCCGCGGCCCAAGTCTTAAACCGGCTTAGCGCATCACATCGTGAACCCTATAAAAGGCGAGAGGAGCTGAAAACAGGGGGGATTCCGGAGGACGACTAGAATTAGGGTTTTAGACATTTCCACTCTCTAGCTTTATTCTCTTTGCATATAGCTTTATAACCACTCACAAACTCTTTGTAAACATTTGTTGATCAATAAAACGCTTTATCATTCCCAAAATCGAGTTAGGTTTAAACCGTGTGAGTCGACCAAGCTCAGATCCAACAATGGGGACTTGTGCTCAACAACTCATTACCACGGTAACTATCTCTTCTTTGTTTTCTTGATTATTGTGAGAGTTAAGAGTTTAATCATAGGAATCAATTTGGGATCAGTAATACTAGAGACTATTTATATGATTACAATCTGCAGAATTGTTGGTGTTAATAAAGATGTTCTTTTAAGAATCCACTCGCTTAAACAACTTTAGGTTTAGATTCCTGAGCAGGAGAAAGAAACAAAACAAGAACTGTATTCGTTCTGTTTTTCTCAAGTATGAACTACAGATTTAAAGAGTACCAATGATGAATGAAACAGTGTACCTGAGAAGAGTCTTTCATTAGAGTCTGTGTTTTGGGAAATAGGTATTGAGATACTAGAGACTTTGCATAACTCTTGGATCTCAGTTGCGTATATGATACCATACCAGAGTCATCTACTACTCTGCTTTGATTGAACTATAAGGGTAAAGAAGAATAGTAACTAATGAAATGATGAGTAAAAGGGCCATTGATTGAGGAGGCTTTAGTTAGAGTCGATATAGCAACGAATTTGGCTATAATATATGATATTACACTATCCTCTGTTCACTATTCCTCTGCTTTATGTGAACTAAAGATGTAAAGACTTATTGAAATGCAGCAAAAGGTATATGTGCGAGGAGGGAAGAAAGAAGAAGAGGAGGAGGAGATAGAAGTGGAGAGGTGTACAACCAAGGGATGACTAAAACTGAGCTATGCAACAAATGGCAAGAGATAGGGGCATGCCCATATGGTATACATATAACTGAACAGTACTATACATATAGAGATATTGATAGATACTCAAAGAATTTTTGGCAAAAAGTGTTACTGGTAAAAAGGGGAATAATGTGGTTGTTTGATATTTTGTTTCTCGATTATTTCTGAGACTTTAAATCCGAAAGAAACATTTGTCGGTTATTGAGATGATTTATAATGATACCACATTTAACACTTTTTTTGATAGAATTATTGAAATTTTTTCAAGCTATCCTAGTTTAATGTTATATGTTTGATATGTGCTCTCTATTTTGTAGACAACCAACTCTATTTGGTGATTCTATAGCCAATGGATTTTCTTATAGATTTTGATTATGTTTTTTTTTTGAAGCTTGAATTCCATTTTAGGATAGCCATCCAGAACAAGGATTGTCTAACATTCCTTACATCCTAGCTCCGGTGTTATATACTCATGCAAGAAAACACACTCATTTTATTTTTTTGTAAACCCATCCCTAAAGTGCCAAAAGCTATCCTATATAATATATGTGTTTTATAATGATACCACGTTTAACACTTTCTTGATTGAATTATTGAAAATGCTTCAAGCTATCCTATTTTAATGTTCTCTGTTTGATATGTGTTCTCTATTTTGTAGACAATGAACTCTATTTAGTGATTTCTATAGCCAATGGTTTTTTTTTTATAGATTTTGATTATATATTTTTTTAGAAGATTAAGTTCCAAATTAGGATAGCCATCCTCAACAAGGATTGTCTAACATTCTTCACACGCTTTTGATTATCTTCAAAAGACTTATGCAAGAAAACACACTCATTTTATTTTTGGAAGACCCCTCCTGAAAATTCCACAAGCTATACTATCTGACAAAGTGTTCAGGAAAGCCTTCCAGACTATGTTAGAAGCTATCCTATTTGGTAGACTTTGTTCAAATATAGGATAGCTATCCTGAACAAGAAATATCTTAAGATTGCTTTATTCGTCTTTTTTGAAATGTTTTAGAAGACTTTGTCAAATTTAGGATAGCAATCATGAACAAAAATTGCCTTAAGATTGTCTTGTAAATTATTTTTGAATTGTTTTGTAAAACTTTTCTCAAATTTAGTATATCAATCTAGAACAAGGATTGTTTTAAGATTTCATTGTCAGCTTTTTGAATTGTTTTAGAAGGTTTTTTTCAAATTTAGGATTGCCATCCAGAAAAAATATTTCAAGTCAACCTGAAAATGTTCAATAACCAACATTATTTACTGTAAATGTTTAGTACTTACTATCCTAACATTTTCGTTTTTAAATATTAAATTTTCAGGAAGCCCTTTCTAAATATTTTACTTGTTATCCTAACAATTTTTTTAATTAAATATTAAATTTTCAGGAAGCACTTCCTAAATATTTTACTTACTATTCTGACATTTTTATTTTCTAATTAAATATTAAAAAATTTAGAAAATTCTTCCTAAATATTTTACTTGTTATCCTAATATTTAGTTTTAATTAAATATTATATTTTTAGGAAGCCTTTCGTAAATATTTTACATACTATCATAAATATGATATATATATGTAAGCTTGTTGATACATGCTATCCTAACATTTAAATATTAAATTTTCAAGAAGCACTTTCTAAATATTTTACTTGCTATTCTAACATTTTATTTTTAATTAACTATTAAATTTTTAGGAAGCCCTTCCTAAATATTTTACTTGCTATCCTAACATTTTTCTTTTTTCTATTAAATATTAAATTTTCATGAAGCCATTCCTAAATATTTTGCTTGTTATTCTAATATTTTTAATTAAATATATTTTTTTAGAAAATCCTTCCTAAATATTTGCTATCTTGACATTTTTTTAATTAAATATTAAATGCTCAAGAAGGTCTTCCTGGATATTTTATTTGCTATCGTGACGTTTTTTATTTAATTAAATATTATATTTTCAGGAAGTCCTTTATGAATATGTTACTTGCTATCCTAAAGATTCTAAATATGATATATATGTGAGTTTTGTTAATATATACATTTTAACGTACAAAAACGTTTGCTTAGTTTACTTTTCAAAATAAGACAACTGAATTTGATTTTTACCAATATGGTGTAGAAATCTTTAATTTTGGCTAAACACATGACATATGTAATTGAGATTTTGCTCCAATGCACTCAGAATATGTTTTGGAAACTCATCCTAAATATACTACATGTTATCCTATATGATAACTTAATTTGATTCGTACCAATATGGTGTACAAAATAGTTTACTTGCTACCATATATATGATATATATGTAAGTTTGTTTATATATACATATTTTACTTGCTATCCCACATTTTTTCTTATTAAATATTAAATTTTGAAGAAGCGTTTCCTAATATTTTTTAATTAAATATCAAATATTCAGGAAGCATTTTCTAATATTTTACTTGCTATCCTAATATTTATCATTTTTAGTTAAATATTAAATTTTCAGGAAGTCCTTCCTAAACATTTTACTTGATAACCTAATATTTTTTTATTTTTAATTAATATATTAAATTTTCTGTAAGCTCTTTCTAAATATTTTACTTGCTATCCTAACATTTTTTTTCTTTTTAATTAAATATTAAATTTTCAGAAAGTCTTTCCTAAATATTTTACTTAATATCCTAACATTGTTTCATTTTTAATTAAATATTAAATTTTGAGGAAACCCTTCCTAAACAATTCAATTTTGAAGGATCTGCACATGAAATTAGAGAAGAAACCATCAGGAGGAAGATCCTTAATTTTGGCTAATCATGCCTATATAAATGAGATTTTGCTAGATTACACTCAGGATATATTCTGGAAACCCATCCTACATATGTTACATGATATCCTAAATAAAATATACTAGATGATAATCCGCGCTTTGCGTGGGGAGAATTTTTCTAAAATAAATTATAATTTGAATATTATAAACAATACATATTATTTTTATCAAAAGATTTTCTTACATTTGATTAGGAATGGACATTCGGGTAACATTTATTTCAGTTAGATTATGTTTGGTACAGATCTTTGTGGGTTTGGTTCGAATCTTTGCAGGTTCAGTTTGAGTTTAGGTTCATATAATCCATTTATTTATTTTTAAAAATGTTCATGTATACTTTAAATTTTTCAGAATCTAAAAATAAAATAATATATAATATGTAATTTGAAAAATGTATGCCAAAATAATTCAGCTTAACATATAAAAATTCGTCTTTCAAATGGATGCAGAGTTACCAGTTTGGTTCACATAATCAATTTGAGTCTGTTTTTGCTGTTGAGAAAAAACAAAAAAATTGCTTTATATTAAATATTTGGATAGAAAATCAGTAGATATTTTTAAATATTTTTGGTATTTTGAGCACCTTTTAGTTATTTTAAACACGTAATTTTAACTATTTTAAAATATTTCTAAATATTTTGGACGATCTAAAACAAATATATGTATTTTTTATATTATTTTAGATATTAAATTTAAAATAATTAATATATTTAAGTATATAAATATGGTTTGAATATACTAGGATACCCGAAATATTTCGGTTCGGATCGGGTTCGATTCCGGTTCTCTCCATACTAAAATTTTGAACCCGCTCGAATATCTAACCAATTTTGGTTAAATTTTTGTACTACTTTTTGGTATTGGATTTTGTTCAGTTTTTGCACAATCCGATATTTGTTATTATAACAAAATTTTAAACGAAAGTGATGATGGTTAATATTAATTTTGGGTATGCAACAATTTTAAAACCAAAATGCATTCTATTATGTATGTGATCCATTTAGTTAATCATTAAAACTTGTTCAAGGTTCTTTAAAGAAAAACAATGGGCTGAACAAAAAAAAAATGTTACCGATCAAAAAATTATTAGACTTTTATTAAATGATAAAAGTCTAATAATTTTTTGATCGGTAAAATTTTTTGATCGGTAAAATTTTTTGATCGGTAAAATTATTAAATGATTAATTTATGTTATAAAATAATTTATGTTATAACATATAAGAAAAAGTAATTTTTTATTAAATGATTAATGTAACTGTTTAGTTTATGTAAATCATATAAAATTAAACAAAAAATACGAAGGATAAAGTAATTGTTATCAAATATTTCCAATTAATAATCAAAATTGTGATATATATGTTTATCATATTAGATAATTTCGTAGCTTTTATTTAAGAAAAAAATATAAATTTTTATACAACTTATTAATTTGATAGTTAGTTTAATAAAATATGGATGATGTGATAATAAGCATCACTCAAAACTACAATGATTGCATCATTAAATAATCTAAATTGATTACATCTATTATGCATAAACTGATGTCTGCTTAGGTCGTGATTTGACTTCATATATTTAGCAAAATATTAGTTTGAAACAACCAATTTTAACACGATTTTAACACAATTTGATCATAATTTATTTTGTGATCAAAAATAATTTATGTTATAACATATAATAAAAAATAATTTTTTTATTAAATGATTAATGTGATTGTTTAGTTTATTTAAATAATATAAAATTAAACAAAAAATACAAAGGATAAAATAATTGTTATCAAATCTTTTAAATTCATAATCAAAATTGTGATATATATGTTGATCATATTAGATAATTCTGTAGCTTTTATTTAAAAAACATATAATATTTTTTATACAACTTATTAATTTGATAGTTAGTTTAGTAAAATATGAATGATGTGATAATAAGCATCACTCGAAACTACAATGATTGCATCATTAAATAATCTAAATTGATTACATCTATTATGCATAAACTGATGTCTGCTTAGGTCGTGATTTGACTTCATATATTTAGCAAAATATTAGTGTGAAACAACCAATTTTAACACAATTTTTGGTCATTCTCATATTGGTGTATATATATTTTGGTAGCATCAAGGTGTTGATAGCAAAAATCATGATTTGACTTCATGTATTTAGCAAAATATTAGTGTGAGACAACCAATTTTAACACAATTTTTTTGTTATTCTCATATTGTTGTATATATATTTTGGTAGAAACAATTATTGTTTGTCGATCCAGTGTGACCATCCAAAAGTGTGTGTTTATGACTATAAAAATAATTGCACTCAAACCGGGACAAATATAAACCAGAGTTCTAATTATAAATGTGGTAACCGGACAACGAACCCACCTTCTATTAAAATAATACACGGTCGATAGTATACATAATGTTGGTTGGTCAAAAATCATTCAATCGTCTAGTAAAAAAATGCGCTTTCATTAGGAGGCTGAGAGAGCATGAGAGAGTGACACGTTAAGTTTGTACTATAAGTTGTAATTTAAACAATGTTTTTCAATTAATATATAGGGGATATTTAATAACTGAGACTTTGTTCTAATACCCTTACCAAATTTCTTTCCGAATATCTATACTATAATAAAAGGGGAATATGAGAGTATATTAAGATGTCCACATCATCAAATTAATTCAACCAATAGCAATTTTTCTTTTTGCCACTCTATCATGGGTTTCACACAATATTTCGATTGGGTTTCAAAACTTAATTTTCGTTTGGTCTTGGTGGCCCATATTGCAGATGGTTGGATCGTTTGGGCAGACAAGGGCATTTTTAGACACGTGGCCGCTCCTCATTATTCTTCATCGCATTGTTTTCCTTTACAAAATATATTATTCAAAATTATATATAAGATAGGTGAGCAAAATGAAAGTTAAATAAACTTATAGGATAACATCTAAATATTATTGAATCTTGCTTATTAGGTTATTTTTTAAATCAACTATTAAATTTATAAATAATAGTAATAATTTTGATTTTAGCTTTATTAATTTTCAGGTCTCTTTGTTTAATTTTCCGTTTTCAAATAAAAGTATAAACTTTCATATAAACAAACAAATAAATATACTTTTTAGTTGTGTATTTCACCCAATAAATTAACCTTATCAGTCTAACTAAAATTTACAGTTATTCAATTTTGGTGTAATATACATATCAAAAATTTATTAGTGTGGTAAAAAATAACCAAAATACTGTGGCTTGAATGTTGCATAGAAAAATGTTTAAATGATTAAAGTAAAATCATGATTTTATAAACATATCAAAATTCTCTTATCAGATTTAAACAGGGGAAAGGAAGCTTTAGTAAATAAAATTTAACCAAATCCACAACTGTGTGACTGTCTACATGTGATGAATTAACAACTCTTTATAAGGTAATTATTGAGCATCAAAAACAGAAAAATGAATGTTAATCACGAGAAAAAATCCGAGAATTTAGAAATGTGAAAACTTACTTCAAGTAACTATGTTCTTCAACTGGTGGGGGTTCAGATTGCAGCTATGACAGCCACACATACTAAGTTCTATACCTTGCGTCTCACCGGAGGGACATATGATTGTAACCGAGCATGAGATAAAACGTAAGGTTATGGAATGCCTTCCCGTCCAAGAAATCTCAGGTAAAACGAATCAACTTATTTGCATTAACGGAATGATATTTTCAGAGGAAATAACTTTAAATTCTTGTCTTTATATGAAGAACATGGATACTGAGAGAAAGAAATAACATGGTTATTGCGATCGTGATGTCATCGCTTGGTAGAATAACAATTAGCTGAAAGAACCTTTTGTATGTATTCAAAATGCCATTCACTTCTATATCTCCTGCGGGAACCACAAATGGAATGATGACACATCAGGGTTCCTCTTGAAACCCCAAATTCTGGGAAATGATACCAAACATCATCTTTCTTGCCTGCGAGGAAATGATACCAAACAAAAAGTTGTTTTTCTTTCCATTGTCCTCAGCAAACCTTTGGGATAGACTAAGGCGTTGGTAGTGACATCACCAAAATGTGATTTTTGGAGTGGAATCTCTAGACGAGGTAAAAGCTTGTGATTTGAGTTTTCCATGTACAAAGCTTACCATTTCGCACAAAGCATGAAATTTTATGTGTCCATGAACACCCTACTCACCTTTGTATAAAGGTCTTGCAAAACGGACGTGTAATTTGGTTCATCATGATTAATTCTCACCAGTGTACTCTGCTGATTCATATGCATGCTCATAATTCCCTGAGTTGTGAGGCCACAACTTGAATTATGCTGCTTGATCAACTTTTTTCCAGTATTGCAAAATAACTCTACACTATACGTGGGTTAGCTTATCACCAGTTTTAAAAATTACGCTGAACAAATCTGCGATAAAAATGACCTATATAAATACCATGTTGAGTAAAAATTACATTGTCAAGATATTTTCCCTTATAAAAATATATTATATATTTTTAAAAAATAAAGAAGCTGGGATTACATTAGTGAGAAGATTGTAAGTTCTTGGCGGCGTCTACACTGTAAGGGTTGCAGTGGAAACTCTGAGAGAAGCCAAGGAAAAAAAATAGAGAAGCTGAGAGAGGTTGGAAGAAGAAAACAAGGAGATAGTTGCGAAAATGAAAAAAACTAACATGAACAACTGCGAAAGCTAAATAAGAAAAGTTAGGTATAGTCGTGTAGAACAATAGTATAAAAAAAATAAAAGCATATAAAATGGAGGAAAAACATGTAGTAAAGACAAAGATTGGTGATAATGGAGCGAACCTTGAGAAAATTCAGGGAATGATGAAGGTGAAAGAGATTGAGTCTAATGAACCGCAAATTATCATTTAAAGAACATTTTGTGTATATTGTCAAACAAAAATCAGTTGTGTTAAAATTAATAAAAGATACAAAAATGAAAAAAAAAGGAATAAAATAAAGTAATTAACCATAAATAAATTTAGTAAACTCTTTATCTTTTTTAGCTTAATCAATGTATTAATATTAAAAATTGATTCTGTTAATAAAATTTTACAGTTTTTAATATAAATAATATACACATTATATATGACATAATAGTTTAAATGAAATTATTTTTTCGTAGGTAAGAAACCCGGGCGTAGCCCGGGACAGTCTCTAGTTTAGATAAAGGAACATGAAACATATCATTTCAAGTTCTGTGGAGGACCTTCCTAAATATTTAGGAATGCTTCATGAAACAAAAAAAAAGATATTCATCAATAAAATGAAAGCTACAAACAAGTTAATAAGTATGGTGACAGAGGAATCATGAGCAAACAAATGAACAAGGTCACGAGCAAAGTCATTGGAATATCTTCCTAAACATTTACAAATGCTTCAAATTGAGAATAAAATAAATGTCTATAGAGAGTCATAATATTAGTGATCAAATTCATGAGTAAGGAAGAACCATGCCAATTGTGGTTCCGACCATGATGATAACGAAACCGAGACCGTAACCGAAAATCATACCGGCTTACCACATGGATGGACCGGAAGGGATCAAGAAGACGGGGAACAAGGTTAAGGAAATAAGGAGGACAATGAAGAGCATGGGACGGCCAAATGTAGTTGCTTTGCATTGTAATATCGGAATAAGAACCTACAATACGAAACACAAGACTATCAAGACATGGAAAGAAACGTTTATGGAACTTGAGAATCAGAGGTAAAGGAAGCACCTTTTGGAATACAAAGGGAACTCCCCATTTGGCGAAGACGAGTGTGAGGAAGAGAGTAAGTGCACATATACACAGAGCTTTAAACCACCACCACCATATCACGTTTTCAACTGATTGAGATACAGTTTCAGGTGGAGAAGCATTCATGGGTCGTCACAGCAACTAGATGAACATAAGTAACTCCAAGTAATTCTCTTCTAATACAGCTCAAATTTCCACAGGGTACTTGAAGTAAGCTCACTAAATTATCCAGAAAAATGAACAAAAGTTGTGGCTTCTTACCCCAGACTGGTCACCTTCAGTTTTTTTTCAGAAGGTTTGTAAAGCTTTGGAAGCAGCGATGCAGGCGCAGGCCCAGCCCATAGGCCAAGTAAGCAAGTTTTTTAATTTGAGGTTTTTTACATAAAGAAAAAGGCCCAATTTTTTAAAAATATTTTTAACTTAAGGAAAAGGGCCCAAAAATTTTAATTTGAGTAGGGCCTATGGCAACTTTGGACCGACACTGTGCAGGCGTGAACTCCCCTTTTAAATCAGTCTCTTTCTGAGTTAACTGATTGATTACCGATAGCCCGAGCTCACAGATCGCATGTGAGTTCTGTAAATAAAAGTTATGAGACTGTCAGTTCCAGTGGCACCATGACAAGGCTAAATAAAATGGTTGCACATGTCATGAGATGGCTGTTAAAACCGAACAAGCTCAAGGAAATATTTTACTAACCTTTGACTTTGTTGCATCAGTGACATCTTCTGACTGTTTTATACTACGGAAGATAGAGATAATGGTGGGAACGCACTTCTGTTCCTTGTCAGTATCTTCAGCCTTCCCGTCTTCCTCTTTATGCAGTAACAGAGAAATGATCAAGTATAATTGGCTGCAAGAAACTATTGGAACCAGTTAATACAAATATCGATGAGAAAAAAAAACTGAGATCGCTAATTTCGCAGCAAAACAAATAGAAAAGTTACCGATATCGATAGTCATTATTATATATATATATAGAAGACATCGTCTTCGTATACCATTTTTTTCCTTAAATTCAACGACTTGAAAATAGCTCTTCTTGACTTGAAAATAACTCTCCAAAATTTTGATCTGAAAAACCTAATTTCAATTTACAATAAAAAAACCATCTAACTTACAAGTTTAAGATTCGATTTCGAGTGTGATGACTATCGACGGTGAGATTCACTATGATTACACTGATGTCTCCGGCGTCGTTGTTGTTAAGCTCGTCAAAAGTGACGATGAGTTTCTTTCAATTTTTCTCTTACTATTAACCAGATTTTGACTCGGGCGTCCGGATGTATTTTTTTTTAAATATATTGCTATTTATTTTTCATGTCAATATTAGGACTGGATAAAAAATTCAAATCTGAAGAATCGAACCAATCCCAATCCGAAACAGTAGTACCAAACCCGAATCGAAGTTGACTAAAGATCCAAATTATTCAAAATTTTGATATTTACAGGACCAAAACCGATTTAGATCTGAACCGAAGTATTTTGAATACCCAAATGTATCCAAAAAAATTTATATTCTTATACATATTAACTAGGAGTTTTCCTGCGCCATGCGCAGAATAATAATTTTTATAGTATTTTTTCTATAGATTGTTATTTTTCTATTAGTTTTATCGGTTTTGAATAAATAAAATCATAAATATTTTTTTTTTAGTTTTATTCCTTTTGATTGGGTTTAACAGTTTCACTTTGATTCTAAATTTCAATAGAGTTATATTACTTTTTATAAAAATAAATTTTAAATTTATATTATATTTATTTATTGATTTTTGTTTTAAATATAGTTTTAAATGTCATATATGCATTACTTTAATAGGGATATATTCAAGTCAGGATGTAGTTTAGTGTCTCTTTGGCCTTTTGTTGTACAAAAAAATAGTCTTGTCAAAATAGGTACTTATAAAAATTATATGTAAGGCAATATGAGTTAATGACCGTTACCATATTAAAAAAACATTGCCTAAAAATATTAATTTTTATGTACGGTATTATATGAGTTAATGCCATTACCATATTTAGAAAACATTGCCTAAAACTATATTTTTTTAAGGAAAATAGTACATGTCAACATTTTTGAAAGACCATATCATCTTATTATATAAAGCTTGATCCTTCAAAGTTCTTAATTAACACGATTGCGACACTTGGCAGTTACATATTTAAGATTGTGACATGTGTTAAATTAAGATAAGTTAAAAAGTAATATAAATCTTATTATATAAAGTTTTTTCGTTTTTACAAATCGTTAACAAAAAAAAAGAATTTGTCAACAATTTATTTATGACTAATTTTCCTTATTTTCTAAAGTATCTTATAATATGAGTTAATAACAAAAACAAATTATTTTCTAAAAAGTAATAGTAAGTTTATTTTCGTTTTAAAAATCCTAAAAAAAAATGTACAATAATTTATTTTACTAATTTTCCTTATTTTGTAAAGCATTTATAAGATAAGTTAATAACAAAACAAATTATTTTATATAAAATAATAGTAAGTTTATTTTCGTTTACAAATCCTAAACAAAAACAATTGTACAACAATTTATTTAATATTATTTTCCTTATTTTCATTTTTACAAAACCAAAAAAAAAATTGTCCAATAATTTATTTAATACTAATTTTCCTTTTTAATCATAAATTTCCTTTTCTAAAATCATAAATTTCCTTTTTAAAATCATAAAGAAAAGATAATTATAAATATTGCATAATAATTATCCTTTTTAGAAATCATAAACATAAAGAATTGTAAAAGAGTAATTCTTACAAATAATCAACTTATGATGATTTTTTTTTGTCACAATTGTCATGCTGCGTACGTAAGTTATTGTATGCATAGGCGTTTTACATAAAGATAATAAATTTTGATGTTTCCATTCGGTGTATAGCTATTATATCTGTACCTAGTCTTCACCAGCCACTTCTGAGTGGGCTCATCATAAGCACAATAAACCCTCCATTTGCACTTTCCTCCCATCCCACACTTAAAGCTAAGCTTCGTCTTATCCCACCTATTCTGCTCTATATTTCGACTTTTGCTCAGAGCATACTGTAACAGTGCTTCTTTGAACTCAAACCCAGACCAGAAAGATGTTCCCACATCAAGTGTATCCTCTGTTTTTTTTTCGTTTTTTGTCTCTAGGATAAAAGTCGTCTTCTTCTTCGTCTTTGCTTTCAGAAATTGAATTTCTCCCAATGAATTTCTCATCCACAAAACCAGCCACTGATTGCTCAATTTCAAACTCGTATCTGTCCTCAAGCTCTTCTTCTTCTTCTTCACCATAAACAACTCCGATCTCGGCTTCTTCTTCATTGGACTTCCTCAGCTTTTCTCCGATCTCGTACTCCCAGTATTCTTCATCTCCTTCATTTTCCATCTCATTGGGAACAAGACTCGTGTTTGCATTTGATTCCTCTTCCATTGGCGAAGCTGCAGTAACTGGTATACTCCACTCCCGATTTGCATCTTCTTCAACATGCATTGAAGTAACAGTGACGTCAACCCAATGACCTCCATCATGCATCAAACCAAACAAAACCGGAATCGAACCTTCTCTAGAAACTGGAATCGAACCTTCTCCATTTTCTTCTCTGTCCTCCATTTTTGTTGAAGAACCTATCTTCCACAATCTCTCTCTCTCTTCAACTAACAATTTCTCTTACTCTTCTCTCTTTTTTTCCTCGATGAACCCTAACCCCCAATTCAATTTTGTTTAAAGTTTTAAATCGATAAAGTTTTAAACGGGCTTTATTTTGGGGCGGGTTAAAGTCGGGTTTAGGGTTAATCGGATATACAATTGGGCAATCACTATATGTTAAACGCACTTTGAGTTTTAAACGTGATTTGTCCAATCTGTTTAAAATTGTGGAAAATTGATCGATTATTTAGTCTATAGGGGAATTTGAAGAGGTCAAAAGTCCAGGTGTAGATAGTGTTGGTACGTATAGTACCGGGGGTCAATTGATGTCAATCCTAACTTTCTCCTTTTAAGTACTATACAAAGAGAAATTTTAAATATAGATAGTAGTTTTCACAAAAGTTAGTAAACAAAAACGAATCATGTATATAAATCCTACAGATACATGAAATTAGTTAAACTAAAAATAAACAATTATAAATCTTACAATACTAATTAAAAAGATAATATTTGATATTAATTTTTCATTTTTAAAAGAATCATCATAGTTGAAATATACAACAAACTGCTCTACATAACAATAAATATCATGTTGAATGCATTACAGAGTGTGCAAATCAATATTTCTATTCTTTTTAAAGATAAGAATTATCTCATTGAGAGAACATATTTACTCCAACGAATGAAACGGTGGACGAAAAAACTAAATACATGATATTTTATTAGGTGGAGAGAAATAGGAGTATTTGAGTTCTTACAATATTGGTGACAACACAATAAAGAAGAAGTGTCCAATTAACACATTCTATATCCCATGAATTTTTTAAATACGTTAAAATTTGGATGGAGTCCAAATCACAAAATTGATCTCAAGATATGTGTTCCAGTCATGCTACTAATGAATTTAAATCAACGAGAAAGGTTTTGTAGTGGTACAAGGTTACTAATATCTCACATAAGTAATACGATTTTTGGTTTATAATTTCTATGTTCAATCTTCTCTCATGGATAATTGTGTGTCATACTATTACGAGTCAATACCACAACATGACTACAAATTCTTAAAATAAACACAAAACATAACGACAATAGTGTTAAAAAAATATCAAGAAGTTTTCATTGATATATGATATACCGAGAAAGAGATGAACCTTACACCATGTTGATGCTATTATAAATAAATTTGATGTTTGTTCAACAATCTATTTTATATTGTTGACTATCAGAATAATTCTGATTAATGTTATGCATTAATTATTTTGAATTATGTTATCTTTAATTTGTTTTAAACCATATAAACAATATGGAGGGTTTACACCAATAAATTTTATATATTTCAATTACTACAACTAATATTTAAAAATAATTAAATTGAACTATTTATAAATTAAATAAATATTTAAAAAAATATTTTGAAATCATCATAATTACTAAAGCATAAATACTATCGAAATTTAAGAAAAAAAAAGAAGTTATCATTCACTAAATAAGTCTAACACCAACATATACAAAAAACCCTAAAATTGATGTTAATTTTTTTAAATTTTTTTAAATTTTTCCGTAAGAGTAAACCATCAAATAAAACATGTGCTTTTACACGGGTCCATATCTAGTATTTATATAAGTTTTGTTGCATTAATAGTTTAAGTGAAAAATACAGGATGGCATTGTGCGAAATATGATTGAGCTGATGGACCACAAGCCGCCGGAGTCTAACACCAATTGGAGTGGTTTCGTCACGACTCCTCCTCCACTTCCATAGCTTGTCCAAACAAAGAAAAAGCTCCCTTTTCAGTTGCTTTTTTTTTAACTCGAGAAGTTTGATGTCTTAATATTTTTGGCAATAAAAACGATATGTAATTTTATATTTTATATTTTGAGTAAGTTAAGCTTTGCTCTCCCAGTTGTTGAATTACTAATTCGAATTGTAACATAAATTGATTGCTGGACGCCATCCTGATTAAAAGTATAGATTCGAACACTCTCAATTGTTTTCTTCTTAATTATTTTTTTCACTTGAAATATTTGTCATCGTTTCAAGATTATTTACCGTTTTTATAAGGGTTCAAACCATTAGAAAGGAAATAATGAATTTAACTAACGTTTAGTGTTGTGTTTCAAAAGAAAAAACTATCGTTGAGTGCTATTTATTATAGTAACTTCCAACTATTTCATTATTTACTACTCTTTTAAAATCTGCATGGTTTTGTGTCACCAGTACTAATCTAAACCTTATATATAGACTTGCATAACATTTACCGCTTCAAGTCACCTTGTAAATAGGGCCTTTTAGATTAAGGGTCCAAATAGGAAAAGAGATATTAAAGGGGGCGATAATGGCAATAGTTAAAAACTCGAGGCGTATTTATTAAAAATCTGATATCAAATGCAATAGAAACTCTATAAATTAATACTCGGTAAATTAATAAACTCTATAAATCAATAAATTCTTCCGATCCCAAATTGGGACGGTTCAAAATATGATACTAATCGATAAAATAATAAGATAATAATTTTTTTTTGAAACCCTATGTAAATATATGATCCCATTAAAATCATAAATAAATAATCTACATACATATACATTTATATATGTACAAATAAACATTATATTGTTTTATATTCATTCATCTCTATTTTTTTCTTAAAAATTCAATATATTTTGATAATATTTTAGTAAAATTATATTCAAAAAAAATATTTAAATTCTATAAAACATATTTCTTATATGATAAACAATATAAGAAACATAATATAAAAATCAAATTTCAAAAACTTAATTAATATATACACTATTAAATTAATTATGTTTCTTTTCTATATAAAATATATAATTTAAGATAGAAAAAGCTAAAAAAGAAAACTTTTCATAATTTAATAACTCTATAAATTAATAAAATCTCATAGTCCTAACATTATTAATTTATAGAATTTTTACTGTACATAAAATAAACAATTATAAATCTTACAATACTAACTAAAAATATAATATTTGATATTAATTTTTCATTTTTAATAGAATCATTATAGTTGAAATATACAAAAACCTGCTCTGCATAACTATAAAGATCATGTTGAATGCATTACAGAGTGTACAAATCAATATGTCTATTCTTTTTAAAGATAAGAATTATCTCATTGAGAGAACATATTTACTCCAACGAATGAAACGGTGGACGAAAAAAATAAATACATGATATTTTATTAGGCGGAGAGAAATAGGAGTATTTGAGTTCTTACAATATTGGTGACAACACAATAAATAAGACGTGTCCAATTAACATATTGTATATCCCGTGAATTTTTTAATACATTAAAATTTGGATGGAGTCCAAATCACAAAATTGATCTCAAGATATGTGTTCCAGTAATGCTACTAATAAATTTAAATCAATGAGAAAGATTTTGTAGTGGTACAAGGTTACTAATATCTCACATAAGTAATACGATTTTTGAAGTAGGAATCATAACCAAAAATTATGTTGGAAAACGTGTTTTATTCGTGAAATAGACATAAACTCTGTATATGAGTTTGTGATACAAGGACTCAACAAGAGCCAAGCTCAAACCTTAAATAAAGTTGTTTTATAATTTCTATGTCCAATCTTTTCTCATGGATAATTGTGTGTCATACTATTAAGAGTCAATACCACAACATGACTACAAATTCTTAAAATAAACATAAAATATAACGACAATAATGTTCAAAAAATATCAAGAAGTTTTCATTGATATATGATATACCGAGAAAGAGATGAATTTCACACCATGTTGATGCTATTATAAATAAATTTTGATGTTTGTTCAACAATGTATTTTATATTGTTGACTATCAGAATAATTCTGATTAGTGTTATGCATTAATTATTTTGAATTATGTTGTCTTTAATTTGTTTTAAGCCATAGAAACAATATGGAGGGTTTGAAAGATCAGAGACACCACGGTGTAATTGTACTACAAGCAAATCAAAGAACTTCTTCTTTCGTATTAGAAATCTTTTAAACAATCTTCCTAGATCTGTTTAATTCGAATTACTCTCAGTCACATGCGACTAGAGACGGACCAATTTCTAACTTCTAACGATGTGAAAACAGCTTCTCAAGAACAACTTTCTTGCTTAAGCTTTTTCTATCTCCACAGGTCTAACCTAAAAACCCTCAGGTTCCTTAGTTATATACCTCTTTGCACAAAATCTAGTTTCCTAATTTTCTGCAAAACCAAATCTTCCTTTTACTTTCTTCCAAAGTAATATCTTGCACTTGGATTCTCTTGACACGTCACCAAGCCGCATAAGACTCGTTGTCTGGTGTTACATTTCACTTTGCCTGTGTAACACCCTTGACCGTGTAACACCAAATAAGATCGGTGTAACGTCTTCTTGCCAACTCGAACAGCATTGCTCCTTTTCTTGAGCTAACATTCTCCCCCTTTTTATCTGAATGTGACAATCTAAGCTCCCTGCAAAAACAGACACGTCTCCAGGTGCACAAACCACATACGCACAGTAAACACACTCCGACAGCAATCATGAGACAGCATTAATCCAAGGAAAGGAAAATGAAACTTCATTAGCACAAACGATAAACCCAAGTTCAGAACACAGAGTAGTAGTACACAGCGGAAAGAGACACGAGAAAAACACGAGCTAGACTACACACGCTAGTCTAACAGCACTAATCAGTCACTTTCATCAGACTCTGAATGTTCCACTTGCTGCTCATGCTCATATTCTCCCCCTGCGAAGATGCACATTAAGATAAAAATTCATGAGAAAAGGCTGAAGCTAAACAAGGGAAAAAGAACCACAGCTTACTCCTCAGACGAAGTCGGATTGTTGTAAGTTCAGCAATCATCCGACTGATGTCCTCTTCAAGGTTCGGAGCACTTGAGGAAAGACCGGTACCTCGCCCAGCCTTGACATCCTTAACCACGGACTTAGGGTATCCAGTCATTTCCACATCACACTCATGAGGCGGGATGATGCGTTGAAACTCAAGGACTTGCTGAATCAGAGAGGGGAAGATTATCCTTCTGTTCTTATCAATCTCAGCAGCTTGAGAGAAGGCCAAAATTTGATTATATGCCATCATCCCAAAGTCAAAGTTGGGAGTGGTGTGAATCAAGTACAGAAACTTGAGACGTTCCTGAGTCATTCTGGTGTAGTTCGTCGTGGGCAGCCAATTAGAGCACACAAGTTTGTAGAGAACCTGGTTTTGCTGCGTGAGGTACTTAGAGCACATGTCCTCCCACCGTTGCACCCGATCATCAGTGAGAAAGGCACACACCCGATCAATGTTCGCAGTCAAGTAATCTGGGTTTTCTCCCACATGAATACGGAGCATGGAGTTAATCAAACCTGGTGAGAATTCAACCATTGACCCTCGGAGAAACACAGCTACCCCACTATCTGTGTCTTCATGATCTGGGAGATTTGCAAGAAACTCCCGCACAACAGTCGGTTGATAGGAGTCAGTATCGATCAGGGAATAGATCAGACCCGCCTTGACAACCACTTTCCTGACATCATCCAGCTTGTTGTCAGTGAGAGAGATGGTTTGTTGGTTAACAAACTGACGAGGGACCAACTTCTTGTAGCGTTTAGCTGCATGTGCCGTGACAAATCGACTTGTCACAGGAACAGTCTTGGAGCGAAGGAGATTGGGATTCGCTAGATGTTGAAGTTGAAAGGCCGCACGACTAGCCTCATATCGCGGTTCCTTGGGCAGAAACTCGATGGTCTCATCATCAGATGAGGCTGAGAGTGATGTAGGGGCAGTTGGAACTTCCACAGGTGGTGAGGAGGGCACATTGGAAGGCGGTGCAGATCCGGATCTGGAGCGGCGCTGACGGGTTCGTTTCGGAGACGAGGAAGCTGCCGAGGCTGAGACCGGCGCTGGAGGATTCAGGCGAGAGCTCCTTCGTGCAGGCTGCATGGCGGCAGAGTGAGATTGTGGGACAAGGGGGTGTCGTTGAGAAGAAAAAGATGTGACACCTCAAGAGAAAGCTTTTTATCATTTACCCTATCTTCACTCAAGCAAGAGACAATTAGTAGCATAAGTACATAAAGCCCACATGACTCGGCCCACATTACTCGGCTCACAAGAACCAAAACAAATGCTTGGAAAGTGATAATTGAGATACAAACCAAAGCACAATTTGACAGTTTTACCAGTGAGGATGACAAGCACTTATAGTAGTAAGAGAGTATGGTTGACTGAGTCACAGTTGAACACTCCAGGTATCACTGATGCAGAGATTTAAAGCACCCAACACCGACATGAGCACACTCTGACTTGTCTTGTGTACAAAAGAGAAGTTGACACAGCTTATCCCACGTCTTCATCACCCACAAGAAAATGAGGTCAATAGATCAACTCAAGTCTGTAGCTATTTCTCAGCCGAGTAGCTGTCACAAACATGATCTTCCTACGAGGATTATCCAAACGCAAGTTCTTTGACTCCCACACCCATGTGGAAACAGAATCATTTTTTCAACACGAATGTCTATCCCTTCGCCTGCATAGACACACAATCACCAAGAGACAAGCGGTTGTCTCTGCCCAGTCCGGACAGTGATCGAACTCAGAGTCAAAGTGTTGTGACACCCAGCTCCAACACGAGTATCCATCATCCCAGGCCTTTAATAGTTCTCAAGTCAGTGAGGAGGCACACAAAGTGTATTTTCTTCCAAGAGACACGTAATTGGCTCTGCCTGATCAGGACAGTGATCGAACTCAGAGGCAAAGTGTGGTGACACCCAGCTCCAACACGAGTATCCCTCGTCTCAGGCCTTTTTTTTTTTTTTTTTTTTTTTTTTTTTTTTTTTCAAGAACTGACGGTGTCACACCAAGCTTGTGTTGCTTAACACCCGCAGAGGTGTGACATCGTATAATCATGGTGTGTCTCCCCAACGTGAGTTATTCAATTCTCTTCTTCAATGTGTTCTGTGTTCACTCCAGACAGTGACCAGTGCTTAACCTAGAATGGAGCAACATCCTAGTTCAAGATGGATGTCCTTCTTGATGAACCTAATGAGTGTGGATCAAAGAACCGTTGGCAGACACTCCTCAAAGGTAGATGTGTTGATCCAGGATTTTTGAGTAGAGTGCCTGACGAAGCATGTGACTTGTAGCATGTACAGCCCCCTCCTCTCAGCACGACAATGTAGTCAGAGTTGCACAATACCCAAAGCCTTCCGGAGACCCAGAAAGGTATTGTAATCCAATGGTTTAGTGAACAGGTCTGCTAGTTGTTTTTCAGATGATACATGCTCAAGGATAACGACTTTCAGTTCAACCAACTCTCTCACAAAGTGATGTCGAATATCCACATGCTTGGTTCTTGAGTGCTGAATTGGATTCTTAGAAAGATTTATAGCACTCATATTATCACAATGAACAAGCATAGTTTCAGAAGTGATACCATAGTCCACGAGCATTTGGCGCATCCACAGCAACTGAGTACAACAACTTCCCAAGGCAATGTATTCTGCCTCAGCTGTAGAGAGAGACACGCAGTTTTGTTTCTTGCTGTGCCATGACACCAAATTGTTTCCAAGAAAGAAACAGCCACCAGACGTACTCCGTCGATCATCAATGCACCCTGCCCAATCAGCATCACAAAAACCTGCAAGATTCACATTAGTCTCAAAGGTATAATGGAGTCCAAAGTCCAGAGTACCTTTCACGTATTTGATCACCCTTTTTACCGCTTTGAGATGTGACTCTTTGGGATGTGCTTGATATCTGGCGCAAATGCCAACACTCAAGCATAGGTCTGGACGGCTAGCCGTGAGATAAAGAAGACTTCCAATTATTGCCCGATACAACTTCTCATCAACTGGTTTTCCTTCTCCATCTTTAGCAAGCTTGGTGGTTGTACTCATTGGGGTCTTAGCTGACTTGCTAGTTTGCATCCCAAATCGCTTGACAAGGTTCTTAGCATAGGTACTCTGGGACACAGTGATTCCATCTTTAAGCTGTTTTATTTGAAGTCCAAGAAAATAACTCAGCTCAACAACCATGCTCATCTCGAATTCTTTTGTCATAGTCTTGACAAAACCGTCCACCATTTCTTGCGAAGTTCCACCAAAGATGATGTCATCCACATACACTTGAACTACCAAGATGCCCTTAGCCACCTCTTCCACGAACAGCGTCTTATCAACTCCACCTCGTTTGAATCCCGACTTGATCAGAAACACTGTGAGCCTCTCATACCAGGCCCGTGGAGCCTGTTTCAGACCATACAATGCTCTCTTAAGTTTGTACACATGATCAGGAAAGTGAGGATCTTCGAAACCTTTTGGTTGTGAGACATACACCTCTTCTTGCAGCAACCCATTCAGAAATGCACTCTTTACATCCATCTGGTACAACTTAATCCGCAGATAACAAGCAATGCCGAACAAGAGTCGTATTGACTCTAGTCGTGCCACAGGAGCAAATGTCTCATCAAAGTCAACACCTTCAATTTGTGAGTATCCCTGGGCTACAAGTCTGGATTTATTCCTTGTGACATTCCCTTCTTCATCTGTTTTGTTCTTGTAGATCCATTTGGTTCCTACAACATTGACGTTCTCGGGTCGGGGAACAAGATCCCACACTTGTAGTCTGTCGAATTGTTCCATCTCAACATGCATTGAGTCGGTCCAGAATTCATCCTTCAAAGCTTCCTGGATATTCTTTGGTTCAAAGAGAGCAACACAGCACTCCAGTCTACCGATTACTGACTTCAGACATGCGAACTTCACCATTTCCTTGAAGTCTATGTGCTTCTTTCGAGTGACTCTCTCATCAAACACACCACCAATGACATCCTCGGCTGAATGGTTCTTGTGTACTTGCTGAATATCCAGATTGACCTCCTCATCTTCGTGTCCTGAGTCATCCTCGGACTCATCTTTCACCTTAGCCTCAGACGGTGCAGGTGTAGCTGATGTAACACCATCGATTAGGTGTGTCACACTTGCCTGATAGAATCCAACACTGTCATCAAAGACCACATTCACATTATCACCAATGAACTTAGTCCGTTTGTTGAAAACCCTGTAGGCTGAGCTATTTGGAGAATATCCCAGAAACATGCCCACATCGCTTTTGGCTTCAAACTTACCAAGATGCTCCTTGTCATTAAGAATATAGCATAGGCATCCAAAGACATGCATGTGACTGAGATTTGGTGTTTTCCCTTTGAGTATCTGGTATGGTGTAGTCATGGTTTTAGGCTTGACATATACTCTATTAATCACATAGCATGCGGTACTGATTGCTTCTGCCCAGAACCCGGAGGGCACATTGTTGCCGCACAACATAGCCCTAGCCATTTCTTGGAGTGTTCTGTTCTTCCTCTCAACTACTCTTTGCTGTGGAGTTCTGGGAGCAGCATACTGGTGACGAATTCCTTGGCTTTGGCAAAAATGATCAAACTCCTCATTCTGAAATTCACCACCATGATCACTCCTTATTTGAGTTATACCACCTTTTCTTGTTTAAGCTGTAGTGCTAGAATCCGAAAGCTGTTGATTGCATCTGATTTGCTCCTCAGAAAATCAACCCAGGTATAACGAGAGAAATCATCTACCAGTACAAAGATATATCATTTTCCAGCAATACTTTGAGGTGATATGGGTCCCATAAGATCCATGTGAACCAGTTCTAAGACTCGCTTAGTTCTAATCTCAGACACTTGTTTATGCTGAATCTTGATCTGTTTACCCTTGCAGCATCCTCCACACACAGTATCAGTCTGTTTTTCAAGTTCTGGAACTCCTCTAACAACCTCCGCTTTCACAATTCTTGAGAGTCCATTAGTGTTCATGTGACCTAGTTTCTTGTGCCAAATATCCAGCTGTGATTCTTTAGCCGAAAAGCATACATTAGATGGTTTCCACATGTAGCAACTATTATCACATCGAATACCTCTCAACATAAGATTGCCCTTCGAATCCACGGCACGACACTCTTTACTGGTGAAGACTACTTCCAATCCTTCGTCACATAGTTGACCCACACTGATAAGGTTAGCCTTAAGACCGTCCACAAGATACACATTTACCAGATGAGGTAGGTTGTTTCTATCTGTAATCCCAATACCACGAATCTTGCCTTGTCCACCATCTCCAAACGTAACTTTACCACCTTTGATACGTTCGATCTTATCAAGATTGTCATGATCACCAGTCATGTGCTTGGAGCATCCACTATCGAAATACCATGGAAGCATAGACGATTCAGGTTCATCTGTGGATGTATATGCAACATAGCATCGCTGAGTATCCTTCGGTTCACACAATGAAAGGTTGCACACAAGGGTTTCAGTCTCAACAGTATGTGGGTGTGACACCAGATTGTTTGAGTGTAACACTTGACTTTCTTCATTGTAGGACTCGAGATTGTTCAACACTTTATACTCACAGGATTTCTCTGCTGGGTGTGAATCCGCAGTATCAGGGTGTAACTTCTCATGTGCTGCTGATTTAAAACCATGATACAGATCTCGCTTGGATATCCAGACATGCCCATATACCTTAGGCTCCACAAAGCATAGATTCATCCTCCAGGCTCGTTGATACTGACTTCTTCGCTTATGACAGAATCTAACCTGATGCCCCGTCTTTCCACAGAAATGACACCCATTACGACGTCTTCCAGTCACTCTCTTCTTTGAGTCATTCTGACACACGACTGGAAGTTGATGTTCTGTCTTAGGTCTGTCTTGGGGATGGTCATTAGTTTGTTTACAGAACACGATTCTGTCACTTTCCTCTCTGCTTACTGAAGTTGCACCACGGAAGCCAAGACCCCAATTAGCTTTAGGGGGTTGTCCAATAGATAGGATATGGTCCAAATTCGTAGTCCCTTTGTTAAGCATTCTGATCTGCTTATGTTTCTCAGTGATATTCCCTTCCAGCAGCTTGTTCTTCTCAAGTTCTTGAGTCAGTAATTCTTTCATCTGATTTAGTTGTTCTACCACAGCCTTTTGACATTGAACCTGTTCTGCTAGTTTGCCTTTGAGCTCCAAGATTTCAAAGCTAGAATCGCTTTTGATGACACTCTCCTCAGTTTCAGGACTAGTTTGTTCTAGTTCAAGAATGTTCACTTGAGCTTTCAGCATAGCTTTGTCTTTGATGAGTTGTAAATTCTCATGACTCAGCTCAGTGAACATATCAAACAAAGAACGGTATTCAGACTCAAGATCTGGATTCACGCCATCATCTTCTTCTTCGTCTTCTGTATCGGTTCCTTGTTTCACCTCTGAGCTTTCCTCATGTCCCATGAACGCCACAAAGTTGAGAAGCAATTCCTCACTATCACTATCACTATCAGATTCGGTGTCACTGAGACACAGAAGTGATTTCTCTTTTTCTTTCTTTAGACTGTTAGGACATTCACTCCGAGTGTGACCAAACCCCTTGCATTCAATACACTTTAGCTCCTTCCTCTTGGCTAACGGACAGTCACTGCGAAAGTGTCCGTAACCTTCACATTCATGACACTGAAGATCCTTTTTGCGGGTACTTTTAGATGATTCCGACCTTGTGGACTGACCATTGGAACGACTCCCTTCATTCTTCTGAAAGCGATTACTAGAACGTCCTCCTCCTTTTTCCAAACGTTTAACCATTTTGTTGAAACTCCTAGCCATCAAACCAATATTGTCTTCTATCTTCTTAACTCTGTCATCTTCCTTGGCCTCCGCAGTAAAGGCTATACTCTTTTGAGACTTAGACAGTTGATCTGCTTTCTGTAGATCATGAACTTTAAGGATTCCTGACAGCTGATCAAACTTCATCTCGTCGGTATCAACAGCAATGTCTAGAACTGCTTTATAAGCCTCGAACCTTGGTGGAAGACACCTCAGCAATTTCTTAACCAGATCCTTTTCCTCATATTTCTTACCAAGGACTGAAGACTCATTAGCAAGTTCACTAATCTTGGCTATGAATCCATCAATTGGTTCATCATCTCCCATCCTCAGATTCTCAAATCGTGAGGCTAAGTGGTCGATTCTAGTTCGTCGAACACTTGTGTTGCCTTCAAAGTGATTGATCAAGGTGTCCCACGCCTCCTTAGCTGACTCACACCATTGAATTATCTTGAACTGTTCCAAATCCACGGCTGAAAATATGGCGGTTAGAGCTTTGGAATTAAATTTTGACGCTGACTTGTCTGAATCAGTCCAACGTTCTTTAGGTTTCGGAGCCAGTGACTTATCATCCATCAGCATGGTAGGAGGGTTCCATCCTTGCTCCACAGCAGTCCAAGCATCCTCATCAATTCCTCTGATTATGTGTCGCATTCTTGCCTTCCAATGACCAAAGTTATTCTCGTCAAGCATGATAGGCTTGTGAACAGATACCAAATCTTTCATGGTGTCCATGATAGTCGCAGGATCTCAACCTGTTAGTAGTTTCTCAATACTACAGAGGCTTCCCGCTCTGATACCAAATGAAAGATCAGAGACACCACGGTGTAATTGTACTACAAGCGAATCAAAGAACTTCTTCTTTTGTATTAGAAATCTTTTAAACAATCTTCCTAGATCTGTTTAATCCGAATTACTCTCAGTCACACGCGACTAGAGACGGACCAATTTCTAACTTCTAACGATGTGAAAACAGCTTCTCAAGAACAACTTTCTTGCTTAAGCTTTTTCTAACTCCAGAGGTCTAACCTAAAAACCTTCAGGTTCCTTAGTTATATACCTCTTTGCACAAAATCTAGTTTCCTAATTTTCTGCAAAACCAAATCTTCCTTTTACTTTCTTCCAAAGTAATATCTTGCACTTGGATTCTCTTGACACGTCACCAAGCCGCATAAGACTCGTTGTCTGGTGTTACATTTCACTTTGCCTGTGTAACACCCTTGACCGTGTAACACCAAACAAGACCGGTGTAACGTCTTCTTGCCAACTCGAACATCATTGCTCCTTTTCTTGAGCTAACAGGGTTTACACTAATAAATTTTATATATTTCAATTATTACAACTAATATTTAAAAATAATTAAATTGAACTATTTATAAAATTAAATTGAACTATTTACAACCAATAATTATATTGTCTCATGTTACCAACTAAATATTTGGTAGAGAAAAGTAACGTAAAATTATGTTAGTGAATAAAATCATTAAACAAAAGAGAATTGTAAAAGATTAAATTGTTATAATACATATATTGATAGTAAAAATCAATATATGTAAGTATGTAATTAACACCAACTAAGATTAATATAATCATATATGGAGCTTTCTATATAAAGCTTGATCAGAGAAAACTTAAGCGACTATCCTATGATCATATGGTTTATAATTATATGTGGGCTACGATAAAAAACTTTTACAATATAATTAAATACTATAATTATATGTGGGCTACGATAAGTAATCATTAATTTATATCAAAGATTAAAGTAAACTTTAATAATTTATATTAAAGTAAAGTATAAAGATTATAAAATAATTACTATACCGATCAATTTAGTCAAATAATTTATACTTATGCATTATTAGACAATTTAGTAAAAATTAAATAAAGCTTTAGTTGTTTAGAATTAAAATTTTCATATGATCAAGCTTTATATAATAAACAAATAATTACTTTGAAGGATCAACTAAATAAAAAAGTACAGTCTACAGAGAGGATTGATTCATATTTGATAGTAAGAAAAGTAGAATAACAAGAGAAAATAGGGTAGACTAACATTAAGCGAGTAGAATAGATTATAATAGATTATCAAGAATCTCAAAGTCATTGTGTAGCCTTGATTTGACCATCGCAACCACATGAAAAAATATGTGTTTCAGTCATGCTACTATTTAAATCAAAGAAAAAAAATATGTGTTCCAATCATGCTACTAATTTAATATCTCATATGCTAAATCATATGCTAAACAATAGCGGGCTTGAGAGATATTATTTCGTCATCAAATAATATCTTCTAAAATTAAGCATAAAATCTTTTAAAATATTCTCTTTTGTTAGGATTTAAAAAATATACATGTTAATTTTTACTAAAAAATCATAAACTTTTTTAAACACGTGTAAGATTATTATTATGTACATAATAATCTTTATGTACTAATTATTTATTACATAAATTTAATATATAATTAGTAATTAGACAATAAATACTGTAAGATTATGAAATGTGTTAAAATCTATTTATATAAAAAAAATTTGATAGTAATTTTCCTTTTTTAAATCCTAACAAAAGAGAATTGTAAATAGAAATTTATTTGATCGTAATTTTCCTTTTTAAAATCTAACAAAAGAAAATTGTAAATAGCTATTTAAAACTAATTTTCCTTTTGTAAGAAATCGTAATTTTCTCCTTTTAAATCCTACACAAAGAGAAATTTTAAATATAGATAGTACTTTTCACAAAAGTTATTAAACAAAAACGAATCATATATATAAATCCTACAGATACATGAAATTAGTTAAAACTAAAAATAAAAAATTATAAGTCTTCCAATACAAACTAAAAAGACAATATTTGATATTAATTTTTCATTTTTAAAAGAATCATTATAGTTGAAATATATAACAAACTGCTCTGCATAACAATAAAGATCATGTTGAATACATTACGGAGTGTACAAATCAATATTTCTATTCTTTTTAAAGATAAGAATTATCTCATTGAGAGAATATACTTACTCCAACAAATGAAACGGTGGACGAAAAAAATAAATACATGATATTTTATTAGGCGGAGAGCAATAGGAGTATTTGGGTTTTTACAATATTGGTGACAACACAATAAAGAAGAAGTGTCCAATTAACACATTCTATATCCCATGAATTTTTTAAATACTTTGAAATTTGGATGGAGTCCAAATCACAAATTTGGATGAAGATGTTTAATTTATAGATTGAGTATGTCGTTATTTTTATTTTTTTACTAATTTTCCTTATTTTGTAAAGTATTTATAAGATAAGTTAATAACAAAAAAAAATTCTTTTCTAAGAAGTAATAGTAAGTTTATTATCGTTTTACAAATCCTAAAAAAAAGTAAAAATAAAAAAGAATTTGTACAATAATTTATTTATTACTAATTTTCTTTATTTCTAAAGTATTTATAAGATAAGTTAATAACAAAAACTAATTATTTTCTAAAAACTAATAGTAAGTTTATTTTTGTTTTACAAATCCTAAAAAAATTGTACAACAATTATTTAATACTATTTTCTTTATTTTTGTTTTGTGTTAATACTAATTAAGCATGATTTTTTTTGTTGGTTTGTTCAGAAGAGGGTTATCAAAATCGTTTGGGAATTTAATGGAAGCGAGTAAAGTAAAGGATCTGGAGAAAGTAGATAATCCGTTCAACAAGAAGAGGAGATTACTTATTGCTAATAAGCTGAGAGGAAGATCTATCTCAGTTTCGAATTTCTACACTTGGCAGAACCCTAATTCCATCCCTTTACTTGCACAAGAACCTAATAAAGTGGACGCCGTTGGTGATAATCAAACTTTAAACTTGTTTGAGAGGAGGAAGATGATGAGGAAGAGTAAGAGAGATTTAATGGCTCAGACTCAAAGTTGTTTCTGTCTAAGTAGTTTGCAAGAGGAAGATGATGCTGGTAGTGGTGATGATAATGAATAATTATTCATATGTAATTCTTGTTTTTAATTAGAGGAAGTTTCAGCGGTGGAAGATTTGATTTGTTTTTTTTTATAACACTTACAAGAATAAGGAGTTCGGAAAAATACAAAAAGAGAAAGAGCAAAATAGAGACGATGAGATGTCAGTAGACACCAAACAAAAGTTGAAAAGATCTCACCCAAATCTCCTAGTGCTGAGCTTCTAATGCGAGTAAGTGAAGTAGCCACACCGGTGCATTACGAGCAATGTATGATTGATGGCGGAGGTCCCGAGTGACACTTGAGGCAATAGCAGCCGCAGCTTCATTTCGATCGGGAAGAGCATGATTCAAACTCCATGAATCTATCCTTGTCAGAAGGGAAAAAATTCTGTGGCAGATGTGGCTGAGATTATGATGAACAGCAGTCGTAGTGAGGACGTCATGCAAACACTTTGATGATGTCTCAAAAATAATATTTGAGAAATTGTAAAATATGCATACTTTCAACCGCACAAAAAAGAGCCCACAAATCTGATTCTGTTATTGTCCTCATGCATGAGTAAGCTCTACAATGATTGTGTTTCCATTACCATCACGCAAAATCCAAGAAGCACCACTCAAGTGATTTGATTTTTCCCAAAATGATCCAACATTGCATTTGAGGAAACCAGATGGTGGTTTTATCCATCGGACCACATCTAAGTCAGAAACTCCCATCATTTCCTTTGTCACTGAGAAAGTATCATACCATGTGTATTCTTCTTCATATGCTTTCTTAGCAATAAAGGAAGGATCTAGGCCCTTGGACTCGAAACAAAGGCATTTCTAGCCTTCCAAAGTTCCCACAACAACCATGGAAAAACATTTCTTGTATGTATAACCGCAGCTAAGCTCTTAGATATTTTTATTAAATGCACAAAATTTAAAAATGTGGAACTTTGAGAAAAAACCCCTGTAGGCAGCGGAAAATTCGAGAACTCCCATGTGACACGTGCCTTGTCACAAGTAAAGAGTACATGGCAGATACTCTCGGCAGCATTTCCACATAAAGAACAGGTTGAATCAATCTGAATACCCCGGGTAATCAAGCGTTGCTTTACTGCTAAGGCATCAGAAAGAGCCCGCCACATAAAGTGTTTTATTTTGGGGGGGGGGGCTTTAATTTTCCATAGGTCTTTCCACAACTGTTTTTCAATGGGCGAAAGAGAGTGAGCTTGAGGATGGTCTATTTCCATCATAGCCTTTAGTAGCTTATACCCACTCCGAGTTGAATAAGATCATGTTGGTGTAAAACCCCATCTGATGGAGTCTTCATGTACCAATGATGGTGTCAACCTCAAAATCCTTTGAACGTCCTCTGGCGTAAAAATCTGGTGTAACAAATCAACATTCCATTGATTTGACCCCTGAATGAGTAAGTCTGAGACTTTTAAAGCTAAATTTACCGAACTATTTTCACGATACATCGGAGGTCTAGGAACCGTATCAATAATCCAATTTTCAGCCCAAACATTAGATGCAGACCCATTTCCAATACGCTGATATAAACCTTTTTTAAGCAACTCCCGACCATGCATTGTACTCCTCCATGCGTATGACGGACGGGATCCCATTCCACACTCAAGGAAACAACCTCGTCTGAAATATTTGCCTTTAAGGATTCAAGAGAGTAAAGAATTAGGATTATTCCAAATCTGCCAAGCCTGTTTCCCAAGCAGAGCCTGGTTAAAACGCCCAATATCATGAAATCCAAGTCCACCATGTTCTTTAGGTTTACACAACTTTTCCCAAGCAACCCATGGAATCTTTCTCTTCTTATCCCCACTACTCCACCAATACTCTATAATGGCACTTGTAATTCGTTTGCACAAGCCTTTTGGTAGTCGAAAGACCGACATTGCGCATACCGGGAGGGCTAAAGCTACTGATTTGATTAAAACTTCCTTAGCTCCCATAGACAGAGTTTTAGAGTACCAACCCTGAAGTCTCCCCTCTAATTTTTCCGTTATAAAATTTAAAAGATCTTTTTTTGAGCCCTGGAAGCATTCAGGAAGCCCAAGGTATGATCCTTCTCCTCCTTCCTTTTCTATCCCCATAATCTCCTTTATGGCCTGTTTAGTCGCATGTGGTATTTTCTTTCCAAAAATGATAGATGACATAAGAGGGTTTATCAATTGACCAGACGCGTCCCCATAAAGTTTCAGACATTTCAAAATCTCTTCACTGTCCGTAATAGATGCCTCACACAGTAACAAGCTATCATCAGCAAATAGCAAATGATGAACAGAAGGACTGTCAGTGGCCAGTTTTATATCATGTAATTTTCCTTGCACCTCAGCTCTGTTTAAAACATGAACCAGGGCTTCGGCACATAGGATGAAAAGAAAAGGAGATAAAGGATCGCCTTGCCGAATTCCTCTTTCCGGCTTAATGAACCCATGGGAACGTCCATTAAGTAATATCGAGAAAGTTACAGTGCTAATGCAGGACATTATCCAAACCACCCATTCATGATCAAATCCCATTTTTTCTAATAATATTTCCAGAAAATTTCATTCTACCCGATCATAAGCTTCTGACATATCAGTCTTGATAGCCATATTCTGGCGCCCAATTGAATCACTTGTTCGCAGGCCATGAACAAGTTCATGAGCTACAATGACATTGTCTGTAATTAACCTACCCCAAACAAAAGCCCCTTGAGTCTCTGATATTATGTCAGGCATGACAACCTTCATACGATCACATAAAATGCGAGAAATGATCTTGTACTGAACACTGCATAGACTAATGGGACGCATATCCTTCATCTCTGTAGGATGTAAAGTTTTTGGCAGCAAAAACAACTGCGTATGATTCCAACCAGCGGGAATAATGGCCGTGTTAAAAAAACCTTGGACATCAGCAGTTAACTTCGGACCCACAATATGCCAGTATTTCTGATAGAAAAAACCTGTAAGACCATCTTCCCCAGGTGCACTACTACTTTTAACACCAAAAGCCGCTTTCTTAATTTCGTCAGGTGACACCTCTTTGGTTAAATTTGCATTCATCTCTGGGGTAACCTTGCACTCAAAACCTTGAAAAAGAGTCACCAAGTCACTTGGATTTGAGCTCGTAAATAAATCTCTATAATATTCAGCAGCTATATGCCTTTTTGAACCCTTAGTATAATGATCTGTTCCGAAAATATCTTTAAGCATTAAAATTTTATTTCTCATCTTTTTCCCTTTAACAACATTGTGGAAATAAGTAGTATTCCTATCTCCTTCTTGTAACCATTCTTCTCTACTTTTTTGCCTCCCAAAAATTTCCTCTTCACGATAAGCCATGGCCAATTCCTGTCTTAACCTCCTTAGCATACCAGGGACCGGATATTGTTTGGAACTTTCCTTATCCAAATCAATTTGTAAGCGTTCTATCCTTGTTTTGGAGTTCCAGTCATTAGTCCTTTTAAGTTTTGACAATTCCGAACGACATCGAGCAATACGATCCAGTACACTCAGGTTTGAATTAACATTTTCTGCATCCCATCCCCGAACAATTGTGTAACGCCCCAACCACCCCTACCGGTGAGTCACCCATCCCTCTATCGGGCTCGTGGGCCCCACCCCTGTCCGACGGTCGGTTAATTTTTCCAAGGCTCGAAATCATTGTTTACTGACCCTGCAATCACCACCCGACCTTTTCCCGTGTTTTGGCCTCACTCAAACGGTATCGCGAATCACTTCCCGATATGTCACCCATCCTTTCACTACTCCAGCATAAGCACGCTTAACCCTGGAGTTCTAAATGGATGTGTGACGGAAAAGGTAAGTCAACTTTGGTGACATAGGTAGCCAAATCAATTCTCTTAAACCTTTCCACATATCACAACTCGGGATGTTACAATTCACCTCCTCTCAAAGAACGCAACGCCCTGGTTGCGCCCCACGACAGGTCTCAAGACGCCTCTCAGGTCAGAACCGAGATGGCTAACCAGCTCTGATACCACTTGTAACGCCCCAACCGCCCCTACTGGTGAGTCACCCATCCCTCTATCGGGCTCGTGGGCCCCACCCCTGTCTGACGGTCGGTGCGTTAATTTTTCCAAGGCTCGAAATCATTGTTTACTGACCCTGCAATCACCACCCGACCTTTTCCCGTGTTTTGGTCTCACTCACACGGTATCGCGAATCACTTCCCGATATGTCACCCATCCTTTCACTACTCCAGCATAAGCACGCTTAACCCTGGAGTTCTAAATGGATGTGTGACGGAAAAGGTAAGTCAACTTTGGTGACATAGGTAGCCAAATCAATTCTCTTAAGCCTTTCCACATATCACAACTCGGGATGTTACAAATTGCTTCCTCGACCCCTCTCTTTCCATACATTTGTTTATCAAAATAAAATTGTCCTCTCTGTAGGTTCTCTGGTTCCAAAGCAAACTCTATACGTAGAGGTCTGTGATCAGAAGGCCACATACTCATATATTCAGTTGATGATTGAGGGAAAAGGCGAAACCATTCATCATTCCCAAAACTCCTGTCTAAACGGCATTGTACCCAATTATTATCTCTCATACCTGCCCATGAAAGAGTATTACCTGTGGTTCTCATTTCCCTGATTTTACAAGCTTCTGCCATATTTCTAAAATCAAAGAAAGTTGATTCATCTCTAGTAACGCCACTCAATTTTTCTCCATTATGCAGTAACTCATTAAAGTCCCCAACCAGAGTCCATGCTTCATCTCTATTGACACCTATCTCCATCAATTTATCCCACACATAACGTCTTCTTCCCCTAACTGGATCACCATAAACACAGGACAGGAAAAAGACCAGAGATCCCATAGTCAATTTTAGGTCAATGATCCTGTTATCACTAGAAATAATCTCAACTGCGTAGCAGCTTTTCCACATTAAAGCTAACCCACCACTACGTCCAATAGGTTCAACCGTATGTAAGCAGTCATACCCTAAACTTGATTTTAAAACATCAATATAAGAGTACCTTTGCTTAGTTTCCATGAGGAAAATAAAATCCAGAAAATATTGTCGCCGTAGATCCCTAATTCGTTGAACTGTATCTGAACTACCAGCACCTCTACAATTCCAACTCAATATACTCATTAAAAACAATAGTTTTTAAACAAACAAACCTTTGGATTGAAAAGGTAAAAACCAATGCAAACGTGCGCTAAAATAGCTCTATTATTTATCCATTTCAATCCATTTCTTAGCCCATAAATATAGGTCTCTATGTTCGAAAACCCACACCCTTCATCATAAGAAATTGATAGAATATGCCATATTTCTCTTAAGTAACTTTTTTTTTGGTCAAACTTGCATTATAATAAAAGGCTCAGAGTTTACACCCCCGAGAGAGTGGAGAGTTGGTTACAAGCTGATTTTGCAAGTTCATCAGCCAAAACATTGCTTGATCTTGAAATAAAGGAAAAGGAGATAGTGTCAAAGAAGGTGCAGAGATGAAAGATATCATGGAGGATCCCATATATCTCCACCGCCCATTCCTTTTTGACCAAGAGGGAGACGAGACCTTTATAGTCTGAGAAGCATTTCAGCTTCTGGTATCCTGAAGAGACAGCAGCTAACAAGCATGCTTTAACCGCAAGAGCTTCAGCAACAAGGGATGAGGCCACAAAACTGCGGTGAGACGAACCAGTCGCCAAGGTAGATCCTTTGGAGTCTTTGAAAAGCCAGCCCAGTCCACACTTTCCAGAAGTGGCGATCCAGGATGCATCAGAGAAGAAATGAATAGCCGAAGAGAGCAGGAGGGAGGCTGGTGGTTTAAAGGCCCGGGGTTTAGGGGTGATAGTGGTTCGTTCCTGAGCATTTTGGTATGCCCTTGCTTCTTTTATGATCTTTATCACCACTTCTTTCCCTACACAATATTTATCCTCAAACAACAACAGGTTTCTACCAGTCCATAAATACCATAGGATCCAGGGGTAGAGAGGTGTGAGTAGACCAGTAGGAGGGAGATTAACCATAAGTCGACAAGCTTGTATGAGCTGAGATGTAGTTCTGATCTCCGCGGCCACTGGCAAGTTGATAGCAGGGATGAGTTCCCATATTTTTTGGTCGACTGGGCAATGTAGGAGGACGTGAACGATAGATTCTGGTGCCCCGCAGCTCTTGCAGCCTGTAGTCCCAATGATTCCGCGGCTTTGAAGTACTTAACCAACTGGGAGAGCCTTGTTCATGGCCTTCCAAAGGAAGTGTCTTAGCTTTGGTAGGGTTTTTACATTCCAAATACCTTGATACCAGTTGAAATTTTCATTTGAACTCGATATGTTGTTGGTCTTAGCCAAGGCATAGCCCGCCCTAGTAGTATAGGAACCGTCCTTTGTCGGGAGCCACGCTACCGAGTCCGGCATCTTGAAGGAGCTAAGAACTATCTTGAGGATCTCATCCTCGTGATGAGGCAAGAGTCGGCGAATTGTTGCAAGATCCCATTCCGCTGTTGCTTGGTTGATAAGCATAGAAACTTTGGCCTCAGAGCTGTCGAGAGGAGGGGGTCCCATTGGGCGTCGGGGTTCCGACGGTGAGAGCCAACAATCTGACCATAAGCTAATGTTATTTCCTTTTCCCACAATCCAGCCCAAGCCGAGTCTTAAGACTTCCTGTCCTGCAAGGATCCCTCTTAAGTAACTATATAGGTATTTACTGCACATTCCTTGACAATTCCAACTGAGAAACTTCATATTATTTGATAAAATTGCAAGAATTCTTTTTATTCCCAACATTTGATTATTCGTCCCATCAGTAAACATTAACATAGAAATTCTCTATAATTGTACCGTAACAGAAGATACGATGACCTTAACATATAACAATATTCAGGACAAACCAAATTATTTTGCCTATAGTAACAACACACTTGTTCATGGGAATTATACAAAGCCTCGACTTCTATCGCACAGTTTAACAAGTTTGACCAAATGGACCTTTTAATTCTCTCCTTCACGTCTCCACTATGGTGCCAGTACCAATAAATTCCTTCCTGTAATTTTAAAATACCAAGTAGATTCACCTTATCCTTGTATGGAAAACATTGTAATATGATAATATCCTTGCTTGACAAAAGAAAGCATCAAAAACAGCTATGTAAATGAAGATCTCATCCGTAGGTAATAATGCTTCGATCATCATACATATATTTTTCCTTGCAGATAACTTCCAAAGAAAAAGTTTAGTAAATTTAAACCTTTTGGTATTAAAATTAATTGACCTGTCTTCTGCATATACACAGGCCGGTTGCTTGTAGTACAAAGGGTATCCTCTTGCTTGTAAGAAGACCTCATCATTTCCACTGGCAAGTTGCCAAAACCCAAACAAAAACAAGTGATGGAAACACTTCCTAAACCAAGTACGGCTCGTCCCCAGAAAACGTACTTCAGAAAAAACATTCATGTTAAGGAGTCGAAGATTCCTACCTTCTGACCTGGAAAAAGGCAACGTGCATATAACCAGAGAGAACAAACAACAATATATGATTAAATACCAACAACCGACCTGTACCCACAACACAATTAAGGTCTCTATATCAATATCCAGTAACCAAAGTCTCGTACCATTAACCAAAGACCCATTATTAAACAGAGAAATTTGAGAGCAACATTGCACTTGGAAACGGAACCCCATTTCATTATTCAAATACCCTGACAACATCAGAGGCCATTTTTTGGAAAGACAACATAAAGAACAAGGAGAACCAGAGAGAAAGCAAACAAAGGACTTCATATCAAGAGTCAAAGTCTTATTAGTGAATCTAAAACCTGAAAAATATAAGAGAATTGCCTACTCTTGCTCAGTAGGATCCTTCAAAGTAACCTTTTTGAGAGGAATCTGACCTCTCTCTCCAACCTTACTCGGCTGCTTGGCCGTAGTCTTCTTCCGAGGACTAATTAGCCTCTGCACCAGTCTCTTCTTGCAGTTCCCTCCCATGTTGCCAATACCCATTTTCATGTTCTTCTTTTTTGTAGCCTGTCCTTCTTTCTCCTTCTTATTTGAACTTAATCCCTCTCCCTGAACCTCTATCTCCATTTCCAGATTCTTCTCCATAGATTCCAGCTGATCCGCAACCTTCTGATCCTCCAGCAGATCACCCTCAAAAGCTTCCATTTCTTCTAAGCCAATCTCCTGGTCCTCTTCTAACCCGTCAGCCACCACTTGGACCCCATCATTCTTTGAAACCAACACCTCCATTGTTGTCCCAAGGCGATTCCCCTCTTCTTCCTGACCACACTCCTTTGAGTTACCGTCAAAAAGAAGGGCCCTACGGGTCTTTGAAGCCGTACTCAGCTCCTTTTCACCACTCTTGAAAGCTTCCAACATCAATCTCTGTTGATCAGTCAAATGAACGCCTTCATCTTGAGTACGAAGTTCATCTATTCTTCCCGTATCCATAGCATATCTTTTTGTCTCTTCTGGATGTGGACCATATCCTCCCCTCCTCAAGTTTTTGAAATAAACACCTTGATCATTGAAACTCCTACCTCGGCCTGCTTGGTAATTGTATTCACGATTGTGACCCTCATAAGCAATACCCTTTCCTTTATAGTCCTTGCTTCTTGGAGCGTGTTGCGGTCCCCTCCTGCTGGTTCCATCAGTTCCAAAACCCTTATCCTTTGATTCCACAGCTCCTTTATAGCTCAAATTCGAAGGACCCTGTTCATAGTGGGATACTTGCGCCAATTCATTTCCTCCATCAACTTCATTCTTCACCGTAGGGCATTTTGACTGGTCATGCCTGAGACTAGAGCATATCCGACAAAAGCCATGAAGCTTCTCATACCTTAATGCAATAGTTGTCTCTTCCCCACTGTGGAATTCTACCGTAACTGAGAATATCAATGGCTTAAAAGCGTCAAGGACCACCCTAACCTTCCCTTCATCCAAATCGACATCCTCCTCTCCTCGAACCTCACCCAAAGCTTCACCCACACTTTTGAAAGTTTGCACTGCCCAGAAATGAAGAGGGACACCAATGACTCGCACCCAGAAAGTGACCTTGGAAAGATAATTATCCTCAACCACATGCTCCCATCGAACAATGGATAACATCCAATTATCGAAGTGGAAGGGCTCCTTCTTCATAACCTCCACAATATCCTCCTCGTTTTCAAAGTCTATTTGAAATCTTCCTAAACCCAAATCAGCAACCACAACTCTCTCATCCACGTTCATGATTTTTTGGTAGATGAAATAGCAATGCCTTCATCTCCTCCTTAAAAGGGTTCATACATCTCCCAATCAATGTCTTCGAGTACACTGTCAGCAGTTCCGAGTTATCAAACCTTGGTATCGTGATCTTCCAACCCACCTTCGGAATCTGAACATTTTTACCTCCAGACTTCACCAGCCATTGGCTTTGAGACATTGTGCTCACCGAAATCGAGAAAACAAAGGAATAAGAACTTTGGACAGAAAAAGTATTTCGAAAGAATTGTGTACCAGAGAATGCATAGAAAGCCTTTGAAAGTGCATTATATAGACCTATTATAATCAAGCAAATATTGCCTCTGATCCCTAAGATTTCCCAAACTATTCATTTAAAGTAAACAGACCTTAACTTCAGAATCAATTCTTCATCAAGAAACTCCATAACTAAAACAATTAAATCAATTAATTAATATATCCCAATGAATCAAAGCGATACCTGTATCTCTTTGGTCAGTCAATTTGATCCCTAAAAACAGAAACCGCATCTTTCGTTTCCTTCCGGCATCTTTTGTTTACTTTGTCGAAGGAAGCACCATCGCCTCTTGAAAGCTCAAGGTAGAACTTACACGATTCTTGGCTTTCCATTCCAAAGAGCAAATCAATATGTATATCCGAGGAAATCCCTCTTTCCAAAAACCCTGGAACCGTAATCTCCGCTGATGCCCAATTAACTGAATCCATTGCAGACCCCAATCCTTCCTTTCCAAACTATCCACCATACCGCACTTTCCATATCTTGTTTCGAATCCAGATCCGATCTCAGCATCCGCCAATCTCCCCTAGATCTTCAGAGGCAATCGATCTAGCCGAATCTTCATACCTTATGCGAGGATCGCCTTTTCCATCGCCATTTAGGGTTTATATTAATAGTGCAATTTTTTTAACATCAAATTACATTTACTTTTTTTAAAAGAATAATACCCTAAGATAGCCCTAAAAAAGTTTTTGTCAACAAAATAACTTTTAAGGAAGAAAATGACCAAAATAACCTTTATTAAAAGGTATAAATTTACATTTATACCGCTGGGTTAACTAATCTAGACTTAGGGTTTAGAGTTATGGGGTGGGGTTTTGGGGTTGATGTTTAAAATTGAAAAAAAAAATAAAAAAATATTATTTTTTAAAAAGTAAAAAAGGGTTAATTTGGTCATTTTTGTTCTTGAAAGTTATTTTTATGACAAAAACTTTAAAAATGGTTATTTGAGAAATTTGCCCTTTTTTAAATCATATTTGTTAGTAATATTATGATTTAATAGTAACACTTAATTTTACCTATCTAGAAAGGACAATTTCTTTGTGTCGATAATATTCCTTAAATTATATGAAATTATTTTTATATCAGAAAGCATCATGTGAAGAGATTCTTAAAACGCTTTGATGATAATCTATGGTTCTTGTGGTTCTTCACATTTTGGAACACTATGGTGCATTCATTAACTTTGGCATAATCAATGGACTTCTACATATCAGCTAGATTAGTCATGACTAATGTTTTTAAAACCGGACCGTTAACTAGATTTTTCTTTTTTTCTTGGATCATGGATTAATATGGTTTGACCAGATTCAATCGGATTTAACCAAATTCAATTAATTCAATTAAAATAAAAATTGAACTAAATCTGAATGTTTTATTAGTTACTTAGTTATCTTCGGTAAATTGTATAAACATAATTAAATTTAGTTTTAAATATTTTATTATAGATAATTATAAAATACAATTATAGTATAAATTAAATGAAAGCTAAATATGAATCAAAGTTTTAAAGTTTAATATAATATTATTATTTTGACTTAAAATATTTATCGTAAATTATGAAAATTTTAAAATAAATAATAAAAATCTAATCTTTTGATAATATTTATAGTGATTTAAAAGATAAATATTTAAATAATTATGTGTGATAGTAAATTACAAACAAACCCGATTTTATTCACCATTACGTTTAGCCCATTGAAGGTTTAATGAAAATCAGGTTGGAAAAAAAAAAGCAGAATGGGCCGGATCAGGAGTTGAAGAATTTATAAACATCGCTTTAGGCCCAAATGAATTGTATATATATATATATACACGCGCAGCTAGGGTTTCAACATTGAAGCACCGTGAAAAGATATTGGAGGAGGCAGAGCAATGTTTAAAGTGAGGAAGATGTGTGAAATTGGGAGGGGACGACATAACAGTAGTCTTTTTCGTAAAAATGATGAGTACATGCGTGTCGCTAATCGTCGCCACCGAGAAAAATTGATTAAGGTTATGCTTTAATTATATTTTCATATAGTGCATCTCTGTAAAACGCGATTTAGAAAGTTTCGGCTCTTTGTTATTCATTGATTTTGATTCTTAATTACAGTCATCACCCTTTATCAAAAGAAAGAAAAACGCACCACTTGCTACAACCAAGTTCATCATGCCCTGTCTGGATGCTCCTTTGGTAAAGTTTATTTATTGAGAAATTTTTATATGGCATCTTAAAGGCTTCTGTTACTGATGGATTTGATTCTTAATTACAGAAAATGTCATCACCTCACGATGTTACGACTACCACCATGCCTCAGTCGCCATCAAGGTATTCATTCATGTTATCATCTCTCTAATATTGTGCGTCTTATACATCAATTAATTAGCAGGTTTTTTTTTTGCCTTGCTCATATATATATATATTTTTGCACCTGACACAGCGTAGCTGAGATGAGCTCCGATCAAGTTTTAAAGATGTGATGATCAACCGCAAAGCCTAATCCACCACCTAAGTTCGTATAATTATGTTATATTCCAATGTTTTGTAACTTCAAAAAAAAAAAAAACCCTGCGTTTTGCTTTATCACGACTTAAAAATTTAAAACCCTTTTCTTATGTGATATTGATAAGTCTTTTCCCATGATTAAGTCGTTTTCTTCTATTATATATTATTATCCAATCTGCTGGCTGCAAGATAAGTTTCTAATTAACACATTGTACAATGAAAATGAACTAATTTAACCATCTACAAGACTCATGAATGAGTGGTGCTTTCGAAATGTTTGTTAACAACACACACCTACGATTAAAACATTCTTATAACGCTAATTTTTAGAAAAAAAAAAACCTGTTGGTCCAAACGGATCAAAAACTATAATGCACCCGTTCCTCACAAAGAAAGAAAACTAGAAAACCACCACTTCAACGGCTTGGCCTATAAAATGCAGCCCCTTGCACTGTTTAATGGCAATTCTACTATCCAGCTCTGAAGGAGGGAGGTATGTACCTGAGAAGCCCACCAAAGATCCTAGGGAACAATATGCTTGAGTATTGGGACATCATCTCTTCTACCCATC
>CAJHQP010005560.1:0-45071 GCA_905132765.1 Moricandia arvensis
AAACAGAATGAATCAAGATGTAAGAAGCTTTATTTGGACTCATAAATCAGTGTAGAATCACCCTGAAGTTGAATCAGATCATAGGAGTTATGATGAAGAAGTTATCCGACTTTTAACCGAAGTGATTCCAGTTTACCCTGTTTGGAGATTTGGCAATTTCTTCTTGATTCTAATCAAACCAGAATGAATCAAGATGTAAGAAGCTTGATTTGGACTCATAAATCAGTGTAGAATCATCCTGAAGTTGAAATCAATATCATTGGACTTATGATGAAGAAGTTATCCCACTTTTAACCGAAGTGATTCCAGTTTACCCTGTTTGGAGATTTGGCAATTTCTTCTTGATACTAATAAAACCAGAATGAATCAGATGTAAGATCTTGATTTGGACTCATAAATCAGTGGATAATCACCCTGAAGTTGAATCAATATCATAGGAGTTATGATGAAGAAGTTATCCCACTTTTAACCGAAGTGATTCCAGTTTACCTGTTTGGAGATTTGGCAATTTCTTCTTGATCTAATCAAACCAGAATGAATCAAGATGTAAGAAGAACTTATTTGGACTCATAAATCAGTGTAGAATCATCCTGAAGTTGAATCAATATCATAGGAGTTATGATGAAGAAGTTATCCCACTTTTAACCGAAGTGATTCCAGTTTCCCTGTTTGGAGATTTGGCAATTTCTTCTTGATTCTAATCAAACCAGAATGAATCAAGATGTAAGAAGCTTGATTTGGACTCATAAATCAGTATAGAATCATCCTGAAGTTGAATCAATATCATTGGAGTTATGATGAAGAAGTTATCCCACTTTTAACCGAAGTGATTCCAGTTTGCCCTATTTGGAGATTTGGCAATTTCTTCTTGATACTAATAAAACCAGAATGAATCACGATGTAAGAATCTTGATTTGGACTCATAAATCAGTGTAGAATCACCCTGAAGTTGAAGCAAGATCATAGGAGTTATGATGAAGAAGTTATCCCACTTTTAACTGAAGTGACTTCCAGTTTTACCGCTGTTTGGAGATTTGGCAATTTCTTCTTGATTCTAATCAAACCAGAATGAAATCACGATGTAAGAAGCTTTATTTGGACTCATAAACATCGTGATAATCACCCTGAAGTTGAATTCAATATCATAGGAGTTAATGATGAAGAATTGTTATTCCCACTTTTAACCTAAGTGATCCAAGTTACATCCTGTTGGAGATTTGACAATTCTTCTTGATTCTAATCAAACCCAGAATGAATCATGATGTAAGAATCTTGATTTGGACTCATAAATCAAGAATAGAATCATCCTTGAAAGTGAATCAATATCATTGGAGTTTATGATAAAAATAAGTTATCCCTACTTTTTAACTCGAAGTGATTCCAGTTTGCCCTATGTTGGAGATTTTGCCAATTTTCTTTCTTGATTCTAATCAAACCAGAATGAATCAAGATGTAAGAAGCTTTGATTTGGACTCATAAATCAGTATAGAATACCTGAAGTTGAATCAATAATCATAGAGTTATGATGAAGAAGTTATCCACTTTTAACCGAAGTGATTCCAGTTTAGCCCTGTTTGGAGATTTGGCAATTTCTTCTTGATACTAATAAAACCAGAATGAATCAAGATGTAAGAAGCTTGATTTGGACTCATAAATCAGTTGATAATCACCCTGAAGTTGAATCAATATCATTGGAGTTATGATGAAGAAGTTATCCCACTTTTAACCGAAGTGATTCCAGTTTACCCTGTTTGGAGATTTGGCAATTTCTTCTTGATTCTAATCAAACCAGAATGAATCAAGATGTAAGAAGCTTGATTTGGACTCATAAATCAGTGTAGAATCATCCCTGAAGTTGAATCAAGATCATTGGAGTTATGATGAAGAAGTTATCCCACTTTTAACCGAAGTGATTCCAGTTTACCCTGTTTGGAGATTTGGCAATTTCTTCTTGATTCTAATCAAACCAGAATGAATCAAGATGTAAGAAGCTTGATTTGGACTCATAAATCAGTGTAGAATCATCCCTGAAGTTGAATCAATATCATAGGAGTTATGATGAAGAAGTTATCCCACTTTTAACCGAAGTGATTCCAGTTTACCTGTTTGGAGATTTGGCAATTTCTTCTTGATACTAATCAAACCAGAATGAATCACGATGTAAGAATCTTGATTTGGACTCATAAATCAGTGTAGAATCACCCTGAAGTTGAATCAATATCATTGGAGTTATGATGAAGAAGTTATCCCACTTTTAACCGAAGTGATTCCAGTTTACCCTGTTTGGAGATTTGGCAATTTCTTCTTGATTCTAATAAAACCAGAATGAATCACGATGTAAGAAGCTTGATTTGGACTCATAAATCAGTGTAGAATCACCCTGAAGTTGAATCAAGATCATAGGAGTTATGATGAAGAAGTTATCCCACTTTTAACCGAAGTGATTCCAGTTTACCCTGTTTGGAGATTTGGCAATTTCTTCTTGATTCTAATCAAACCAGAATGAATCAAGATGTAAGAAGCTTTATTTGGACTCATAAATCAGTGATAATCATCCTGAAGTTGAATCAATATCATTGGAGTTATGATGAAGAAGTTATCCCACTTTTAACCGAAGTGATTCCAGTTTACCCTGTTTGGAGATTTGGCAATTTCTTCTTGATCTAATCAAAACCAGAATGAATCACGATGTAAGAAGCTTGATTTGGACTCATAAATCAGTGTAGAATCATCCCTGAAGTTGAATCAAGATCATAGGAGTTATGATGAAGAAGTTATCCCACTTTTAACCGAAGTGATTCCAGTTTACCCTGTTTGGAGATTTGACAATTTCTTCTTGATACTAATCAAACCAGAATGAATCACGATGTAAGAATCTTTATTTGGACTCATAAATCAGTGTAGAATCACCCCTGAAGTTGAATCAATATCATTGGAGTTATGATGAAGAAGTTATCCCACTTTTAACCGAAGTGATTCCAGTTTACCCTGTTTGGAGATTTGGCAATTTCTTCTTGATTCTAATCAAACCAGAATGAATCAAGATGTAAGAAGCTTGATTGGACTCATAAATCAGTGTAAATCACCCTGAAGTTGAATCAATATCATAGGAGTTATGATGAAGAAGTTATCCCACTTTAACCGAAGTGATTCCAGTTTCCCTGTTTGGAGATTGGCATTTCTTCTGATACTAATCAAACAGAATGAATCACGATGTAAGAAGCTTGATTGGACATCATAAATCAGTTATAATCACCCTGAATTGAATCAATATCATAGGAGTTATGATGAAGAAGTTATCCCACTTTTAACCGAAGTGACTTCCAGTTACCCTGTTTGGAGATTTGGCAATTTCTTCTTGATTCTAATCAAACCAGAATGAATCAAGATGTAAGAACTTGATTTGGACTCATAAATCAGTGTAGAATCATCCTGAAGTTGAATCAAATCACTAGGAGTTATGATGAAGAAGTTATCCCACTTTTAACCGAAGTGATTCCAGTTTACACTGTTTGGAGATTTGGCAATTTCTTCTTGATTCTAATCAAACCAGAATGATCCAAGATGTAAGAAGCTTGATTTGGACTCATAAATCAGTGGATAATCACCTGAAGTTGAATCAATATCATAGGAGTTTGATAAAGAAGTTATCCCACTTTTAACCGAACGTGATTCCAGTTTTGCCTATGTTGGAGATTTGACCAATTTCTTCTTGATACTAATAAAACCAGAATGAATCACGATGTAAGAAGCTTGATCTTGGACTCCATAAATTCAGTTTATAATCACCCTGAGTTGAATCAAAATCATCAGGAGTTATGATGAGAAGTTATCCCACTTTTAACCGAAGTGACTCCAGTTTACCGCTGTTTGGAGATTTGGCAATTTCTTCTTGATTCTAATAAACCGAAATGAATCAAGATGTAAAGAAGCTTTATTTGACTCATAAATCAGTGGATAATCACCCTGAAGTTGAATCAATATCATAGGAGTTATGATGAAGATGTTATTCCACTTTTAACCGAAGTGATTCCAGTTTACCTTGTTTGGAGATTTGGCAATTTCTTCTTGATTCTAATCAAACCAGAATGAATCAAGATGTAAGAAGCTTGATTTTGACTCATAAATCAGTGGATAGAATCATCCTGAAGTTGAATCAATATCATTGGAGTTATGATGAAGAAGTTATCCCACTTTTAACCGAAGTGATTCCAGTTTACCCTGTTTGGAGATTTGGCAATTTATTTCTTGATACTAATAAAACAGAATGAATCACGATGTAAAGAAGCTTTGATTGGACTCATAAATCAGTGGATAATCATCCCTGAAGTTGAATCAATATCATTAGAGTTTATGATGAAGAAGTTATCCCTTTTTAACCGAAGTGATTCCAGTTTACCCTGTTTGGAGATTTGGCATTTTCTTCTTGATTCTAATCAAAACCAGAATGAATCACGATGTAAGAAGCTTTATTTGGACTCATAAATCAGTGTAGAATCACCCTGAAGTTGAATCAATATCATAGGAGTTATGATGAAGAAATTATCCCACTTTTAACCGAAGTGATTCCAGTTTACCCTGTTTGGAGATTTGGCAATTTCTTCTTGATTCTAATCAAACCAGAATGAATCACGATGTAAGAAGCTTTATTTGGACTCATAAATCAGTGGATAATCACCCTGAAGTTGAATCAATATCATAGGAGTTATGATGAAGAAGTTATCCACTTTTAACCGAAGTGATTCCAGTTTACCCTGTTTGGAGATTTGCATTTCTTCTTGATTCTTATCAAACCAGAGTGAATCACGATGTAATAAGCTTGATTTGGATTCAAAAATAAGTGTAAAATCAGCCTTAAGTTTAATCCATATCATAGGAGTTATGATGAGCAAGTTATCCCAGTTTTATCCGAAGTGATTCCAGTTTACCCTGTTTGGAGATTTTGCAATTTCTTCTTGATTCTAATCAAACCAGAATGAATCACGATGTAAGAAGCTTGATTTGGACTCATAAATCAGTTATAATCACCCTGAAGTTGAATCAATATCATAGGAGTTATGATGAAGAAGTTATCCCACTTTTAACTGAAGTGATTCCAGTTTACCCTGTTTGGAGATTTTGGCAATTTCTTCTTGATTCTAATCAAACCAGAATGAATCACGATGTAAGAAGCTTGATTTGGACTCATAAATCAGTGATAATCACCCTGAAGGTTGAATCAATATCATAGGAGTTATGATGAAGAAGTTATCCCACTTTTAACCGAAGTGATTCCAGTTTACCTGTTTTGGAGATTTGGCAATTTCTTCTTGATTCTAATCAAAACCAGAATGAATCACGATGTAAGAAGCTTGATTTGGACTCATAAATCAGTGTATAATCACCCTGAAGTTGAATCCAATATCATAGGAGTTATGATGAAGAAGTTATCCCACTTTAACTCGAAGTGATTCCAGTTTACCCTGTTTGGAGATTTTGGCATTTCTTCTTGATTCTAATCAAACCAGAATGAATCAACGATGTAAGAAGCTTGATTTGGACTAATAAAACAGTGGATAATCACCCTGAAGTTGAATCAATAACATATGAGTTATGATGGAGAAGTTATCCCACTTTTAACTGAAGTGATTCCAGTTTACCTGTTTGGAGATTTTGCAATTTCTTCTTGATTCTAATCAAACCAGAATGAATAACGATGTAAGAAGCTTGATTTGGACTCATAAATCAGTTGTATAATCACCCTGAAGTTGAATCAATATCATAGGAGTTATGATGAAAAGTTATCCCACTTTTAACCGAAGTGATTCCAGTTTACCCTGTTTGGAGATTTTGCAATTTCTTATTGATTCTAATCAAACCAGAATGAATCACGATGTAAGAAGCTTGATTTGGACTCATAAATCAGTGTATAATCACCCTGAGTTGAATCAATATCATAGGAGTTATGATGAAGAAGTTATCCCACTTTTAACCGAAGTGATTCCAGTTTACCCTGTTTGGAGATTTGCATTTTCTTCTTGATTCTAATCAAAACCAGAATGAATCACGATGTAAGAAGCTTGATTTGGACTCATAAATCAGTTTAGATAATCACCCTGACAGTTGAATCAAGTATCATAGAGTTATGATGAAGAAGTTATCCCACTTTTAATCGAAGTGATTCCAGTTTACCTGTTTGGAGATTTTGCAATTTTCTTCTTGATTCTAATCAAACCAGAATGAATCAGACTGTAAGAAGCTTGATTTGGACCATAAATCAGTTATAATCACCCTGAAGTTGAATCAATATCAATAGGAGTTATGATGAAGAAGTTTATCCCACTTTTAACCGAAGTGATTCCAGTTTACCCTGTTTGGAGATTTTGCAATTTCTTCTTGATTCTAATCAAACCAGAATGAATCAACGATGTAAGAATTTGATTTGGACTCATAAATCAGTGTATAATCACCCTGAATTTGAAATCAATATCATAGGAGTTATGATGAAGAAGTTATCCCACTTTTAACGAAGTGATTCCAGTTTACCCTGTTTGGAGATTTGCAATTTTCTTCTTGATTCTAATCAAACCAGAATGAATAAGATGTAAGAAGCTTATTTGGACTCATAAATCAGTGATAATCACCCTGAAGTTGAATCAATATCATAGGAGTTATGATGAAGAAGTTATCCCACTTTTTAACCGAAGTGATTCCAGTTTACCCTGTTTGAGATTTTGCAATTTCTTCTTGATTCTAATCAAAACCAGAATGAATCACGATGTAAGAAGCTTGATTTGGACTCATAAATCAGTGTGAATCATCCTGAAGATTGAATCAAGATCATAGGAGTTATGATGAAGAAGTTATCCCACTTTTAACCGAAGTGATTCCAGTTTACCCTGTTTGGAGATTTGGCAATTTCTTCTTGATTCTAATAAAACCAGAATGAATCACGATGTAAGAACTTGATTTGGACTCATAAATTAGTTTATAATCACCCTGAAGTTGAATCAATATCATAGGAGTTATGATGAAGAAGTTACCCACTTTTAACCGAAGTGACTCCAGTTTACCCTGTTTGGAGATTTTGCAGTTTCTTCTTGATTCTAATCAAAACCAGAATGAATAACGATGTAAGAAGTCTTGATTTGGACTCATAAATCAGTGGATAATCACCCTGAAGTTGAATTCAATATCATAGGAGTTATTGATAAAAAAGTTATTCCCACTTTTAACCAAGTGATTCCAGTTTACCCTGTTTAGAGATTTGTAATTTTTTCTTGATTCTAATCAAAACAGAATGAATCACGATGTAAGAAGATTGATTTGGACTCATAAATCAGTGGATAATCACCCTGAAGATTGAATCAATATCATTAGAGTTATGATGAAGAAGTTATCCCACTTTTAACCGAAGTGATTCCATTTTACCCCTATTTGGAGATTTTGCATTTCTTCTTGATTCTAATCAAACCAGAATGAATCAGATGTAAGAAGCTTGATTTAGACTCATAAATCAGTTTATAATCACCCTGAAGTTGAATCAATATCATAGGAGTATGATGAAGAAGTTATCCCACTTTTAACCGAACTGATTCCAGTTTACCCTGTTTGGAGATTTGGCAATTTCTTCTTGATTCTAATCAAACCAGAATGAATCAAGATGTAAGAAGCTTTATTTGGACTCATAAATCAGTGTATAATCACCCTGAAGTTGAATCAATATCATTGGAGTTATGGATGAAGAAGTTATCCCACTTTTAACCGAAGTGATTCCAGTTTGTCCTGTTTGGAGAGTTGGCAATTTCTTCTTGATACTAATAAAACCAGAATGAATCAACATGTAGAATCTTTATCTGGAATCATAAATCAGTGTAGAATCACCTTGAATTTGAATCAAGATCATGGAGTTATGATGGAGAAGTTGTTGACATGAAGACATAAGTGGCTTAAAGATATGTTGGTTGTCAGGAAGGAATAACAAGGTTGAGGCAATGAGGGAACAAGAGAGAGAGGTAAAATCAAGTTAATTAGGATGCAAGCTTGTCCGTACAACTTGACCCTACAAGTCAGTCCGTATACCTGCCCTAAGAGTGTCTTGGAAGGCAAGAAAAGGAATGGGAACGAATTTAAATATCTTCTCTGGTCTCCCTAACCTCTGGAATAAAATAAACAAGTGTAAACAACTTCCTGGATGTTGAACCAAATAAGAATGGGGTTACAGTAAGTGATGGAGACTGAAGAAGGTTGAAAAATGGTTTAAGGGGGAGTTGACCGTACAAGCCAAGAAGGCGTACAAGTGACGTACAACTTGAGTGTGCACCAAGGCAAGAGGAGAAGCCAAGTTAACTCGGGTAAAGGTGAAAAGAAGTTACCCGCGTGTGATCAACCTTTACTCACCTCACCACTCGTCCAAGTGCATTGAACCTTAGGGATAAGGTTAAGTCCCATGCCTGGACAGGCCTGGCTAAGAGCATCTGGTCAAGATGCCAAAGGCATCAAAGCGTGCAAAGCTTCTCCTCCATGCATTTCAAATTAGACGCTCCTCCGGCCTTTGACTCCACATGCTTAGGGGTTGAAACCTTATCTCTTAGCTGTTGATTGTTGTCCATAACTTCTCCTATATATTTGTAACCCGGATCATGAATGTTAAGCAAGTATTTCGAGTCTCTTCTTTTCTCTCAAGTGTTCTTGAGCTCCCAAATGGGTTCTTGAACAAATCGTCTCCTAATCTCTTACTCTCTCTCTTAATCTCTTCTAATCTCTCTATTCTACTTCTATTCTACCTTTACATACTCAGATTCTACTCATTCTTTCATGGTATCAGAGCCAGGTTCTCTTGAATCTGGGTTGTAACTTTGAAGACTCAAGAACACTTTGAAGACTCAAGATGGAGAACGCCAAGACTACTATCATTCCGGTTACTTTGAAAGGGGGAAACTATCTCCTTTGGTCGAGGGTAGTGAAGACTGCGTGGGGAGTAAGGGCTTGTGGAACCACATCCTTGAAGATGGAGCTCCCAGGATCATTACTCATGAAGGTGACAAGGAGATTGTCACGTGTGATGAAGAGAAGTGGATGCAAGAGGATATGCTTGTGATATCCATTCTCCAAAGCTCACTGGATCCATCGATTTTGGAGGCTTATAGCTACTGTGAGAAGGCTAAAGATCTATGGGATACACTTCAAAAGGTGTATGGAAACATCTCAAACCTTACCAGAGTGTTTGAGATCAAGAGAGCTATTAACAACTTAGCTCAAGAGGATATGGAGTTCACCAAACACTTGGGGAAGTTTAGAGCTTTATGGTCTGAGCTTGAAATGCTAAGGCCTAGCACTACTGATCCGGATGAGCTGAATGAGAGACGTGAGCAGGATAAGGTCTTTGGCCTACTCCTTACTCTCAACTCAAGCTACAATGATCTCATTAAGCACATCCTAAGATCAGAGAAGCTCCCATCCCTTGAAGAAGTGTGCTCGCAAATCCAGAAAGAACAAGGGTCATTGGGACTCTTTGGAGGAAAAGGAGAGCTTACCTTGGCTAATCAAGCTGAAGGACCACAGGCCAACAAGGTGAACAAGTATGAAGAAAGGAGGTTCAATGGAAACTGTGATCATTGCAAGAGACAAGGTCACAAGAAGCACCAGTGCTGGATTCTTCACCCACATCTCAAACCAAACAAGTTTCTGAAGGATAGAGAGGCAAGGGCAAACGTGGGTTATGGAGGAAGTGATCAGCATGGGATAAGTGGAGCTGGGCCATCAAACCGGGCACAAGAGAATGAAGGACGTGAAGGTGGTGAGAACAAGGCATTGGTGACCTACACTTCTCAACCAGCCAACCGTCCAAATGAGCATGAGTTCATCCGGAGATCAGAAATGGATGCCCTCATCAAGATGCTCAAAGACAATGGTAACAACTTTGGTAACCTCAGGGGGTATTCTTTTGGTACATCTAAAGTTACTAGTCCTTATGATCAAACTGATGCATATACTCAATCTAGGATTGCTGGACTATCTCTTAGTGCTTGTAGCATGTCTAAACCATTGATAGTTGATTCAGGTGCATCTCATCACATGATTAGTGATACTAGTCTTATTAAAGATATAGAGCCTGCTCATGGACATGTTATGATTGCTAATGGTGATAGGATTCCAATAAGGGGTATAGGCAAATTGAAACTGTTTGATAAGGAATCTAGAGCCTTTTATATGCCTGAATTTACATCAAACTTGTTATCAGTTAAGAAGTGCACCAATGATCTAAAATGTAGAGTTATCTTCAGTCCTAATGATGTGAAGTTTCAGGATATTGAGAGCAGCCGTGTGATTGGGAAAGGAGTTACACAAGGAGATCTTTACTTACTCTGAAGAGCTTACTTCTTCACCTAATTGTTCTTTTACTTCTGTTTCTGCTTCTGCTTTAAATAAGAATGCTTTGTGGCATGCTAGACTAGGACATCCTCATGTTAGAGCTTTAAACTTAATGGTTCCAGGTGTTATCTTTGAAAATAATGATTGTGAAGGCATTGTAAGACTGTTTTCCAAAAGTCCACTACTATATATGATCACTGCTTTGATTTAATACATTCAGATGTTTGGACTGCTCCTTGTTTGTCTAGCGAAAACCATAAATACTTTGTCACATTCATAGATGAAAAATCGAAATACACCTGGATAACCTTGATTCCATCTAAAGATAGGGTGCTTGATGCATTTAGAAACTTTCAGGCTTATGTGACTAACCATTTCAATGCAAAGATTAAAATTTTTAGATCAGATAATGGTGGAGAGTACACAAGTCAAGCCTTCAAGCAACACCTATCTCAGCATGGGATTCTTCATCAAAAAAGCTGTCCCTACACCCCACAACAGAATGGAGTAGCCGAGAGGAAGAATATACATCTTATGGAAGTTGCTAGGTCCATGATGTTACAAGCAAATGTACCAAAGAGATTCTGGAGTGATGCTGTTGCCACTGCTTGTTACTTAATCAACCGGACTCCAACCAAAATCCTTGGAGATCAGTCACCATTTGAGGTTTTGAACAAGTGTAGACCAGATTTAGACATCTCAGAGTCTTTGGGTGTCTTTGCTTTGCTCACAAACCAGGAGAGTTAAGGAACAAGTTGGAGGCAAAAGAGTACAAAGGGGATGTTCATTGGTTACTCATCAACTCGGAAGGGGTACAAGTGTTATGATCCAGTGACCAGAAGGGTGCTTATATCAAGGGACGTGAAGTTTGTAGAAGAAAGAGGGTACTATGAGGAGAAGAACCTAGAAGACTTAAAAGATTTGGCGTCTGATAAGGCAGCAAACTTGAGAATCATCTTGAGGGTCTTGGGATTAACTTATCTCAGGATCAGAAGAGTGGGGGTGAACAACAACCAGGTCCACCTACCACTACTGTGAATGATCAGGAACTCCACCTTGACCATGAGGGGGAAATGAACCTAATGCTCATGATCAGGATGAGGAAGAATCAGGTTCACAACATGATCAAGGTGTGAATCAAGGAAATGAATATGAGGAAGGTGAAATTATGAACCATGATGAAGAAGAGGAGATTGAGGAGTGGTACGCCCGTGGAATGGCTGTCTCTCCCTGGATCACTTGAAGGGGGTGTGGGTGGATGATAGATGATGGTGATGGACTTTACCTTAGAGCTATGGACTGCTCAAAGGTTGTTTTGCTGCTCCTGAGACACATGATAACCCTGCTTAGTGTCTAGGATGGATCACAGAAGATCACTCTTCCTTAGTGATATAAAACACGTCCACCTCAGTGAACAAAGAGACAAAGTCTCCACAGAGACGATAGGTTGAGCCAAAGCTTAAGTATATTGAATAATGGTTCATGTTTACATGGAGGCTCGTGGTTACATAAATACAAAGAAGAAAACGAAATCCTAAGCTAAAAAAAACCTAAACCAAAACCAAGTCGGTTTAGTGAAAACCATATCCTAATCCTATTGCTATTTGGTTTAAGATAACCAAACTTAATCCTAATTGGGTTACACTTAATTAAATCATAAATAAACTGTAAATAAACCATATTAGGCGTGCCTAATCTTCTTGGGCCAGTCATAATCCAAGCTGGCTTGTCTTTCCACTTTTTGGGCCGATAAAGGCCATTTTCGAACAACTCTTGCTTGGGCTCGATCCATCTTGTTTCTGGTCCGACCAAGTGCCTCATTAAGCTCATTTTGATGATGAAAATGCTCCTGATAATCCAATTGCACCTCTGGTTCTTCATCTTCCATTTCCAACTCATTTCTCGGCCATGTCGGTTTAACCAGTCCATTTCTCGATCATACCAGATCACCCATTTCATTTCCTCTCCATCTAGCTTCCTTTCACCCATTTCCTGGTCAATTAGATTGCATACTAGTGTTCCATGCTGGTTCATAGTCATTCCTTTCTCTATAAAGGCCTCATCAAGATCCCTAGCCTTCTCTCGGTCCAATACCTCATGCATAAGGCCAATAAGCTCTCCAATAAGCCCATTAGGTCGTCCTGTGACCCATTGCCTTTCTGGTACATGGATTGGCTTCCAAAACTTGAGTTTTAAGCTGATCGAGGTCGCACCATTCCCTCCTCCTTTAAAAGGATTTGTCCTCAAATCTAGCTCTTCAAGGATGAATGGACAGTCCAATCTCAGCTCCTTTGTTTCTCTTTGGAACAGGGTGTTGTTTAATCCTTTTTGCACGTTTATATTCCCTCCAGGCTCAAACACAAAGTTTGTAAAGCCTTCACACGTCCTAGATGTTTCACTGGACTATGCACATTACAAGCAACACTTAGAGCTAGCAATTTCTGCTCCTTGTTTAACTCAGATCTCATTGCCTCTAATTGAAGCTTCTTTCCACTTATACCAAACACAAGCCTTGATCTTAGACTTTGGGAATGTGATCTCAGCTTAGACTCACCAAAAACTACCTTTGGCTCTTCCAGTTCATGCAAGAACCCTTCCAAATAAAGCTTCATTGATGCTGCTATTTCGATCAGGCTGTTGTTGATGCTCTTATGCACACACAAGCTCCCTCCTGGTTCAAAAACAAGGTGTTGCAGGCCCTTGTTAAACCTCATATGCTCCACTAGGATAGTCTGAATCCATACAGAAGGTTTGGTTAGTAGATCACAAGAAAAATATTCAATGACTTCACCTCCTTCAACCATAGTTGTAATGCAGATTCATGAGCTTTAGTTGATTCATTAAGCACTCCTTCTTCAGCTTGGTTTTGACCAGGAACGTGATCACATACAACTAATGATCTCTCCTCTTGTTTCAGATGGGTTTCCAAGTTATCTGCTTGACAAAGAGTGGTTGGTTCTGATTCAAACTCTTGTTCTCTCTCACCCTGTTTTACTGCAGTTTCTTGTTTCTTCTCTGCTGGTTCCTTCTTGTAACAACTTAGCTCATCATCTCTGGATTCTGGAGGTAGGACTGACCTCTGTTTTGGGTCTTTCATCACAGCATTGACTGATTGATCTATCATGTTCCTGAGGTGTTCCTTGAACTGTGGGCTTTGCAATTCATCAAGATATGCTTGATGTAGCTGCAACTTTCTTTGTTCCTCACGACTATAGTAGGACTTTGGCTCTTATCTGGATGTCCTAACACGTCCTTTATCTTCCCTAGCTTGGCTTTTCATCCTTTCCAAATCATTTTGCCCATACCTCTTGGCAACAAACATTTTCTTCATGACAGCCTTCATCTCATACCAAGAAGAAATCTGTTGCTCTCCATATTGTCTCCTAGTATTAGCTGTCTGATACCACCAGTCAAGTGCATATCCATATAAACCAGTAGATGCCAATTGAGGCCTGCTTCTCTTCTGTGTACCCCTGACACTTGATAATTAAATCCATCTCCTTTTCCCACTCTAGGTATGTATCTGGATCAAAGTCTCCATAGAAGGGTGGAATCTGGATCTGTTTTTTTCTTCTTTGCAACTCCCTTGTTGCTTTTCGCTCAACATTCTCTTCATGGTTTCTTTTTCTTTCAAAAGAATACATATGAGACTGCTGGATATGATAGATCACGTGATTTAGGTTAAAAAACAAAATCCCCCAAACCTTCAAGTGGCTCTGATACCACTTGGTACGGCCGTGGAATGGCTGTCTCTCCCTGGATCACTTGAGGGGGCGTGGGTGGATGATAGATGATGGTGATGGACTTTACCTTAGAGCTAAGGACTGCTCAAAGGTTGTTTTGCTGCTCCTGAGACACATGATAACCCTTCTTAGTGTCTAGGATGGATCACAGAAGATCACTCTTCCTTAGTGATATAAAACACGTCCACCTAAGTGAACAAAGAGACAAAGTCTCCACAGAGACGATAGGTTGAGCCAAAGCTTAAGTTTATTGAATAATGGTTCATGTTTACATGGAGGCTCATGGTTACATGAATAAGAAAGAAGAAACGAAATCCTAAGCTAAAAAAAACCCTAAACCAAAACCAAGTCAGTTTAGTGAAAACGATATCCTAATCCTATTGCTATTTGGTTTAAGATAACCAAACTTAATCCTAATTGGGTTACACTTAATTAAATCATAAATAAACTGTAAATAAACCATATTAGGCATGCCTAATCTTCTTGGGCCAGTCATAATCCAAGCTGGCTTGTCTTTCCACTTTTTGGGCAGATAAAGGCCATTTTCAAACAACTCTTACTTGGGCTCGATCCATCTTGTTTCTGGTCCGACCAAGTGCCTCATAAAGCTCATTTTGATGATGAAATGCTCCTGATAATCCAATTGCACCTCTGGTTCTTCATCTTCCATTTCCAACTCATTTCTCGGCCATGTCGGTTTAACCAGTCCATTTCTCTATCATACCAGATCACCCATTTCATTTCCTCTCCAACTAGCTTCCTTTCACCCATTTCCTGGTAAATTAGATTGAATACTAGTGTTTCCATTTTGGTTCATAGTCATTCCTTTTTCTATAAAGGCCTCATCAAGATTCCTAGCCTTCTCTCGGTCCAATACCTCATGAATAAGGCCAATAAGCTCTCCAATAAGCCCATTAGGTCGTCCTGTGACCTATTGCCTTTCTGGTACATGGATTGGCTTCCAAAACTTGAGTTTTAATCTGATCCAGGTCGCACCAAGGAGGAAAAACCTGGGGTGGCTCAACCATTGAGAAAAAGTACAAGGATAAGGAATCCTCCCTCCAACTAGATTAATACTCGGGTATACTACAATGCACAAGCGGTTGAGCATACTGCCCAAGCTTTTTGTTCACTGACGCATTACCCTGAAGATCATTGTACTTTCATGTCTAGTCTGGATGAGAGCGAGGTACCTAGTTCCTATGAAGAAGCTATGCAAGACAAGGAATGGAGAGAATCAGTTGGTGCTGAGGCAGATGCAATGATCAAGAATGATACTTGGTATGAAAGTAGACTGCCAAAGGGGAATGGTGCGACCTGGATCAGCTTAAAACTCAAGTTTTGGAAGTCAATCCATGCACCAGAAAGGCAATGGGTCAGAGGACGACCTAATGGGCTTATTGGAGAGCTTATTGGCCTTATTCATGAGGTATTGGACCGAGAGAAGGCTAGGGATCTTCATGAGGCCTTTATAGAGAAAGGAATGACTATGAACCAGCATGGAACACTAGTATGCAATCTAATTGACCAGGAAATGGGTGAAAGGAAGCTAGTAGGAGAGGAAATGAAATGGGTGATCTGGTATGATCGAGAAATGGAATGGTTAAACCGACATGGCCGAGAAATGAGTTGGAAATGGAAGATGAAGAACCAGAGGTGCAATTGGATTATCAGGAGAATTTTCATCATCAAAATGAGCTTAATGAGGCACTTGGTCGGACCAGAAACAAGATGGATCGAGCCCAAGCAAGAGTTGTTCGAAAATGGCCTTTATCGGCCCAAAAAGTGGAAAGACAAGCCAGCTTGGATTATGACTGGCCCAAGAAGATTAGGCACGCCTAATATGGTTTATTTACAGTTTATTTATGATTTAATTAAGTGTAACCCAATTAGGATTATGTTTGGTTATCTTAAACCAAATAGCAATAGGATTAGGATATGGTTTTCACTAAACCGACTTGGTTTTTGTTTAGGTTTTTTTTTAGCTTAGGATTTCGTTTTCTTCTTTCTTATTTATGTAACCACGAGCCTCCATGTAAACATGAACCATTATTCAATAAATTTAAGCTTTGGCTCAACCTATCGTCTCTGTGGAGACTTTGTCTCTTTGTTCACTTAGGTGGACGTGTTTTATATCACTAAGGAAGAGTGATCTTCTGTGATCCATCCTAGACACTAAGCAGGGTTATCATGTGTCTCAGGAGCAGCAAAACAACCTTTGAGCAGTCCATAGCTCTAAGGTAAAGTCCATCACCATCATCTATCATCCACCCACGCCCCTTCAAGTGATCCAGGGAGAGACAGCCATTCCACGGCCGTACCAGGGAAGAAGGCTGTTTCCAGCAGATGGATATTCACCATCAAGTATCTTGCAAATGGAAAGATTGATAGGAAGAAGACCAGACTGGTTGCAAAGGGGGTTTACTCAAACCTATGGAGAGGATTACATTGATACTTTTGCTCCAGTTGCCAAGATCCATACAATCAGAATAGTGTTATCTCTTGCTGTGAATCTAGAATGGGGCCTTTGGCAAATGGATGTGAAGAATGCTTTCTTGCAAGGAGAGCTTGAAGATGAAGTCTATATGCATCCTCCTCCGGGTCTTGAGCATTTGGTCAAAGATGGGAATGTGCTAAGGCTGAAGAAAGCCATATATGGTCTCAAACAATCACCTAGAGCATGGTACACCAAATTGAGCACAACTCTGAATGGAAAAGGCTTCAAGAAGTCAGAACTAGATCACACTCTCTTCTCCTTGACCACTCCATCAGGTATTGTAGTTCTTCTTGTGTATGTTGATGATATCATCATCACAGGAAGTGACAAGGATGAAATTCAATCCACCAAGGACTTCTTAAAGTCTGTTTTTGAGATTAAAGACTTGGGTGAAATGAAATACTTCCTTGGAATTGAGATATGTAGATCCAAGGAAGGTTTGTTTCTTTCACAAAGGAAATATACACTTGATCTTTTGAAAGATGCAGGTAAACTTGGAGGAAAGACAGTGAAGACACCTTTGAAGATGGGTATAAGGTGCCACGTGAGGGGGAGATTGAAGATAGCCAACCATTTGAAGATGCCAAGCTCTATAGGAAGCTTGTTGGTAAGTTGATCTACTTAACCATTACACGTCCTGACATATGTTTTGCTGTGAATCAGGTGAGCCAACATATGCAAGGACCAAAGGAGCATCATTGGAACATGGTGAACATGATCCTGATGTATCTAAATGGATCACCAGAACAAGGAGTGTGGATGGGGTGTAACAAGAGCACTGAAGTAGTAGGATAATGTGATGCTGATTGGGCTGGAGATAGAGCAGATAGGAAGTCAACCACTGGCTATTGCACGTTCATTGGTGGGAACTTGGTTACTTGGAAGAGCAAGAAGCAGAAGGTGGTATCATGCTCAAGTGCTGAAGCTGAGTACAGGGCCATGTTGAAGCTGACTAATGAGCTAGTTTAGATCAAGGGTATACTGAAGCACTTGGAGATAAACCAGTCCACACCAATGACCATGCATTGTGACAATCAAGCAGCAATCCACATTGCATCCAACTCGGTGTTTCATGAGAGAACCAAGCACATGAGGTTGACTGCCACAAGGTGAGGCAGATGATAGTCTAAGGAGTGATCTTACCTTGTTACACACGGAGTGAAGATCAGTTGGCAGATGTATTCACTAAAGCTCCAAGACAGAAGACACTTGAGTCCATTCATCACAAATTGGGACTCAGTGATCTTACCCGGCTCAACTAAGTTCCTCTTGTCAATGAGGTCTTTACTCTTTTCCTTGTTAAGGTTTTATCCCTAAGGAGGGTTTTCTTGGCAAGGTTTTTAATGAGGAAGATCTCATGACATCCCAAGCTTGACCGGTTCCCTTGGTCAAGCTTGAGGGGGAGTGTTGAACCAAATAAGAAATGGGGTTACAAGTAAGTGATGGAGACTGAAGAAGGTTGAATGAATGGTTTAAGGGGGGATTTGACCGTACAAGACCGTACAAGAAGGCCGTACAAGTGACCGTACAACTTGAGTGTGCACCAAGGCAAGAGGAGAAGCCAAATTAACCCGGGTAAAGGTGAAAAAGAAGTTACCCGCATGTGATCAACCTTTACTCACCTCAACCACTCGTCCAAGTGCATTGAAACCTTAGGGATAAGGTTAGTCCGCGCCTGGACAGGCTGGCTAAGAGCATCTGGTCAAGATGCCAAAGGCATCAAGCGTGCAAAGCTTCTCCTCCATGCATTTCAAATTAGACGCTCCTCCGGCCTTGACTCCACATGCTTAGGGTTGAAACCTTATCTCTTTAGCCGTTGATTGTTGTCCATAAACTTCTCCTATATATTTGTAACCCCGGATCATGAATGTTAAGCAAGTATTTCGAGTTCTCTTTCTTTTCTCTCAAGTTTTCTTGAGCTCCAATTACAAATCGTCTCCTAATCTTACTCTCTCTCTTAATCTCTTCTAATCTCTCTATTCTACTCTATTTACCTTTACATACTCAGATTCTACTCATTCTTTCACTGGAGCTGTTGGAGCTTTGTGACAAACCAAAGTCACATGATCTGCCAAGGAAGAAAGAAACAAAGAAGCTGTCCCTTTCTGTCCAGCTGAGTGTGCCCTGCATGTCCAGAGCATCTTCAGAAGGCCAGAGCATCTTCAGAAGCCCAATTGTTTATTCATTCTTTTATTGTCTGCCTTACTCTATTTAAGTATCCTATGTAACCTAAATCAAGCAAGGAAACATATTTTCCTCATCTCTCTCTCTGGTCACGAATTTCTCTCTCTCTCTCTCTCCATATGTTCTTCTTTGTTCTTCATGGTTCTTCACAATACTTAGCTCAAATCTTCTTAAACTTTCATGGTATCAAGCAACAAAGCTTCTGAACCTATTTACTTCCGCAAACAAAGCTTACTATGTCCTTGTTGCTTCATTTTCTTCAAGATTCACTCTTTGTTTCTTCTACTTTTGGCAAGTGAAAGATGGAGAGCAACAAGTCTTTTCACATACCTGTGACCTGAAAGGGGATTAACTATCTTCTATGGTCCAGACTGGTGAAAACAGCCCTTGGAGGAAGAGGATTATGGAGTCATGTTACCAATGAAGCAGCTCCAAAGTAGATCCTCCAAGGAGAAGATGGAAAATAGCTGGTGGTGGTTGATGAAGACAAATGGTATCAAGAAGATCAGATGGTGCTCTCTCACCTCCACAGCTCTCTTGAACCAGCTATCTTGGAGTCTTACTCATACTGTGAGACTACCAAAGAACTATGGGACACTCTCTACAAGGTGTTTGGAAATGCTTCCAACCTTACTAGAGTGTTTGAAGTGAAAAGAGCCATTAATGCTCTCAGCCAAGGAGATATTGAGTTCCAAACTCACTTTGGGAAGTTTAGATCTCTTTGGACAGAGCTGGAGCTTCTAAGGCCACACACTGTGGATCCCTCAACTCTGAATGCAAGGCGTGAAGAGGAAAAGGTATTTGGGTTGCTGCTGACTCACAATTCATCCTACAACAGCCTAATCAAGCATATCCTGAGAGCTGATAAACTCCCCTCTCTAGATGATGTATGTGCGCAAATCAAAAAGAAGAAGGCTCAGTGGGTCTGTTTGGGAGCAAAGGTTAACATGTTATGGTTAATCAAGCTGAAGCAGCAGTGGCAAACAAGAGTGCGTACAAGCAAGAGGATAAGAGGTCTTTGATTTGTGACCACTGCAAGAAGAAAGGTCATCTCAAGGACAAGTGCTGGATACTGAATCCTCATCTAAAGCCAAACAAATTCAAGGAGAACCGCACTCAGTACATGGATGCAAGGGCTAACTTCTCCACTGATGGTGCTGAACCAACGACCCCAAACAATGGTGTGGGAAGTGCTATGGCCTCTACTTCAGTGTACTCAACTGCAAGAACCAACCAGGATGAGACTATCAAGAGATCTGATCTAGATGCTCTCATCAAGGCCTTGAAAGAATCTGGTATCCCTAAAACTCTTGGCTTCTCTCTTAATGCATCTCACACTGATTATAGTACAATGAACGATTTAAAACCTGCTAGACCATTGGTAATAGACTCTGGTGCCTCACATCATATGATTAGTGATTCCCACTTGATTAGAAATGTGAAACCAACCTTCGGAAATGTGATGATACAAATGGTGATAAAGTCCCAAGAAGAGGAATAGGTGATTTGAATATGTTTGACAAAGTATCTAAGGCTTTCTATATGCCAACCTTTGCATCAAACTTGGTTTCTGTTAAAAAGGCCACAAACGATTTAAACTGCCATGTTACATTCACTACTAATGAAGTTTACTTTCAGGATATTGAGTCTAGTAAGTTGCTTGGCAAAGGTGTGACCAAGGGAGACTTGTACTTGCTTGAGGACACAAGACCAGCTGTTGAATTATCTTCTGCTTTTAATGATATTTCTGAATTCCCTAAAGATGTATTGTGGCATGGTAAGATTAGGAAATCCTCATTCTAGAGCCTTAAACATCATGTTGCCTAGTATTTCGTTTAAAAGTGATTGTGAGGCTTGTATTCTAGGAAAACATTGTAGAAGTGTGTTTCCTAAATCAAAACTATCTATGATCACTGCTTTGATTTAATACATTCTGATGTGTGGACTGCCCCATGTGCATCTAGAGAACTACATGATACTTTGTGACATTTATAGATGAGATATCTAAGTACACATGGATTACCTTGTTGCAATCAAAAGATAGGGTGCTAGAAGCATTTAAAAAATTTCAGTACTATATCACTAACCATTTCAATGTTAAGATAAAAATTCTTAGATCAGATAATGGTGGTGAATACACTAGCACAGTCTTCAAAACAACATCTTGCCACACATGGAATCATACACCAAACCAGCTGCCCTTACACACCTCAGCAAAATGGCGTGGCAGAAAGGAAGAATATACACTTGATGGAAGTAGCCAGGAGCATAATGTTTCACACAAATGTACCTAAGAAGTTTTGGGGAGATGCAGTTGTTACAGCCACCTACCTGATCAACCGCACACCCACCAAAATACTCCTTGATGCTACTCCTTATGAGGTACTCAACCAAACTAAGCCATCTATAGACCATTTGCGTATGTTTGGGTGTGTGTGTTTTGTCTTGATTCCAGGAGAGCTACGCAACAAGCTAGAGGCTAAAAGCACAAAGGCAATGTTTATGGATACTCCACGCATCAGAAAGGCTACAAGTGTTATGTTCCAGAAACAAGGAGAGTTCTGGTATCCAGAGATGTTAAGTTCATGGAATCAAGAGGTTATTATGATGAGAAGAGTTGGGAAGAGCTTAAGGATCTATCTCAATCTGCCTCTGATAGAGCTAACAATCTGAGAGTTATTATGGAAAGGCTAGGCATCAGTATACCAAGAGTTCCTGAACCAGCCAAGGAGGATCCCACCCATACTGTTCCAGAGGCTGAGAAAGACATTCGAGTCACTCATCCTGATCATGAGGGGGGCAATGAAAGTGGTGATCAATCTGAAGCTCAAGCTCAACCTGAGGAGAACTCAGTAGCTCATGATCAAGATGGAGTGCCATCTGATGAAGGTCTATCTGATTTAGAAACTGAGACTCAAGTGGGAGAGCCTAGTGAAAAAAAGGATCCAGAACCTGATCAAAATACAACCATTGAGAAGAAGTACAAGGATCAGGCTCTATTTGGAGATTTGGTAATTTCTTCTTGATACTAATAAAACCAGAATGAATCACGATGTAAGAAGCTTGATTTGGACTCATAAATCAGTGTAGAACCACCCTGAAAGTTGAAGCAAGATCATAGGAGTTATGGTGAAGAAGTTATCCCACTTTTAAACCGAAGTGTCTCCAGTTTACCCTGTTTGGAGATTTGGCAATTTCTTCTTGATTCTAATCAAACTAGAATGAATCAATATGTAAGAAGCTTTATTTGGACTCATAAATCAGTTGATAATCACCCTGAAGTTGAATCAATATCATAGGAGTTATGATGAAGATGTTATTCCACTTTTAACCGAAGTGATTCCAGTTTACCCTGTTTGGAGATTTGGCAATTTCTTCTTGATTCTAATAAAACCAGAATGAATCAAGATGTAAGAATCTTTATTTGGACTCATAAATCAGATTAGAATCATCCTGAAGTTGAATCATGATCATAGGAGTTATGATGAAGAAGTTATCCCAGTTTTAACCGAAGTGACTCCAATTTACCCTGTTTGGAGATTTGACAATTTCTTCTTGATTCTAATCAAACCAGAATGAATCAAGATGTAAGAAACTTGATTTGGACTCATAAATCAGTGGATAATCATCCTGAAGTTGAATCAATATCATAGGAGTTATGATGAAGATGTTACTCCACTTTTAACCGAAGTGATTCCAGTTTACCCTGTTTGGAGATTTGGCAATTTCTTCTTCATTCCAATCAAACCAGAATAAATCAAGATGAACGAATATTGATTTGGACTCATTAATCATTGTAGAATCATCGTGAAGTTGAATCAATATCATTGTACTTATGATGAAGAAGTTATCCCACTTTTAAACCGAAGTGATCCCAGTTACCCTGTTTGGAGATTTGACAATTTCTTCTTGGTTCTAATCAAACCAGAATGAATCAAGATGTAATAAGCTTCAATTTGGACTCATAAATCAGAATAGAATCATCCTGAAGTTGAATCAATATCATTGGAGTTATGATGAAGAAGTTATCCTACTTTTAACCGAAGTGATTCCAGTTTGCCCTATTTGGAGATTTTGACAATTTCTTCTTGATACTAATAAAACCAGAATGAATCACGATGTAAAAAGCTTGATTTGGACTCATAAATCAATGTAGAACCACCCTGAAGTTGAAGCAAGGTCATAGGAGTTATGATGAAGAAGTTATTCCACTTTTAACCGAAGTGACTCTAGTTTACCCTGTTTGGAGATTTGACAATTTCTTCTTGATTCTAATCAAACCAGAATGAATAAAGATATAAGAAGCTTTATTTGGACTCATAAATCAATGGATAATCACCCTGAAGTTGAATCAATATCATAGGAGTTATGATGAAGATGTTATTCCACTTTTAATCAAAGTGATTCTAGTTTACCATGTTTGGAGATTTGGCAATTTCTTCTTGATTCTAATCAAACCAGAATTAATCAAGATGTAATAATCTTGATTTGGACTCATAAATCAGTGTAGAATCATCCTGAAGTTGAATCAATATCATTGGACTTATGATGAAGAAGTTATCCCACTTTTAACCGAAGTGATCCCAGTTAATCCTGTTTGGAGATTTGGCAATTTATTCTTGATACTAATAAAACCAGAATGAATCACGATGTAAGAAGATTGATTTGGACTCATTATCAATATAGAATCACCCTGGAGTTGAATCAATATCATTGGACTTATGATGAAGAAGTTATCCCACTTTTAAACCGAAGTGATTCCAGTTTGATCTGTTCTGGAGATTTGACAATTTATTCTTGATACTAATAAAAACAGAATTAATCACGATGTAAAGAAGCTTTATTTGGACTCATTAATCAATGTAGAATCACCCTGAGTTGAATCAAGATCATAGGAGTTATGATGAAGAAGTTATCCCATTTAACCGAAGTGATTCCAATATAACCTGTTTGGAGATTTGGCAATTTCTTCTCGGTTCTAATCAAACCAGAATGAATCAAGAATGTAAGAAGCTTGATTTGGACTCATAAATCAGTATAGAATCATCCTGAAGTTTAATCAATATCATTGGAGTTATGATGAAGAAGTTATCCCACTTTTAACCAAAGTGATTCCAGTTTGCCTTATTGGCGAGCATTTAGCAATTTTCTTCTTGATAATAATAAAACCAGAATGAATCACGAGGGAAGAAGCTACTCATAAATCGGTGGTACGAACCAACCCTGAAGTTGAAAGCAAGATCATAGGAGTTTTGATGAAGAAGTTATTCCCACTTTTAACCAAAGTGACTCCAGTTTACCCTGTTTGGAGATTTTGGCAATTTCCTCTTGATTCTAATCAAACCCAGAAAGAATCAAGATGTAAGAAGCTTTATTTGGACTCAATAAATATTGGATAATCACCTGAAGTTGAATCAATATCATAGGAGTTATGATGAAAATGTTATTCCACTTTTAACCGAACTGATTCCAGTTTACCATGTTGGAGATTTGGCCAATTTTTTCTTGATTCTAACCAAACCAGAATGAATCAAGATGTAATAATCTTGATTTGGACTCATAAATTGGTGTAGAATCATCCTGAAGTTGAATCAATATCATTGGACTTATGATGAAGAAGTTATCCCAGTTTTAACCGAAAGTGATTCCAGTTAATCCTATTTGGAGATTTGGCAATTTCTTCTTGATACTAATAAAACCAAGAATGAATCACGATGTAAAAAGCTTGATTTGGACTCATAAATCAGTGTAGAACCACCCTGAAGTTGAAGCAAGATCATAGGAGTTATGATGAAGAAGTTATCCCACTTTAACCGAAGTGAACTCCAGTTTACATGTTTTGGAGATTTGGCAAATTCTTCTTGATTCTAATCAAACAGAATGAATCAATATGTAAGAAGCTTTATTTGGACTCATAAATCAGTTGTAGAATCACCCTGAAGTTGAATCAAGATCATCAGGAATTATGATGAAGATGTTATCCACTTTTAACGCGAAGTGATTCCAGTATACCCTGTTTGGAGATGTTGGCAATTTCTTCTTGATTCTAATCAAACAGAATGAATCAAGATGTAAGAATCTTTATCTGGACTCGTAAATCAGGTTAGAATCAATCTGAAGTTGAATCAAGATCATTGGAGTTATGAAGAAGAAGTTATCCCACTTTTCACCGAAGTGATTCCAGTTTTCCATGTTTGGAGAGTTAGCAATTTGTTCTTGAGACTAATAAACCAGAATGAATTGCGATGTAAGAAGATTGATTTGGACTCATAAATAAGTTAGAATCACCCTGAATTTGAATCAAGATCATAGGAGTTATGATGAAGAAGTTATCCCACTTTTAACCGAAGTGACTCCTAGTTTACCCTGTTTGGAGATTTGGCAATTTCTTCTTGATTTTTAATCAAAACAGAATGAATCAAGATGTAAGAAGCTTTATTTTTACTCATAAATCAGTGGATAATCACCCTGAAGTTGAATCATATCATTGAGTTATGATGAAGAATTATCCCACTTTTCACCGAAGTGATTCCAGTTTGCCCTGTTTGGAGAGTTGGCAATTTCTTCTTGATACTAATAAAACAGAATGATTCACGATGTAAGAATCTTGATTTGGACTCATAAATCAGTGGAGAACACCCTGAAGTTGAATCAAGATCATAGGAGTTTATGATGAAGAAGTGTATCCCACTTTTAACCGAAGTGACTCGAGTTTACCCTGTTTGGAGATTTGGCAATTTCTTCTTGATCTAATCAAACCAGAATGAATCAAGATGTAAGAAGATTTATTTGGACTCATAAATCAGTGGATAATCACCCTGAAGTTGAATCAATATCATAGGAGTTATGATGAAGATGTTATTCCACTTTTAACCGAAGTGATTCCAGTTTACCCTGTTTGGAGATTTGGCAATTTCTTCATGATTCTAATAAACCAGAATAAATCACGATGTAAGAAGCTTGATTTGGACTCATAATCAGTGTAGAATCACCTGAAGTTGAATCAATATCATTGGAGTTATGATGAAGAAGTTATCCCACTTTTAACCGAAGTGATCCTAGTTTACCCTGTTTGGAGATTTGGCAATTTCTTCTTGATTCTAATCAAACCAGAATGAATCAAGATGTAAAGAATTTGATTTGGACTCATAAATCATGATAGAATCACCCTGAAGTTGAATCAATATCATTGGAGTTATGATGAAGAAGTTATCCCACTTTAACCGAAGTGATTCCAGTTTGCCCTGTTTGGAGATTGGCAATTTCTTCTTGATACTAATAAAAACCAGAAGAATCACGATGTAAGAAGCTTGATTTGGACTCATAAATCAATGTAGAATCACCCTGAAGTTGAATCAAGATCATAGGAGGTTATGATGAAGAAGTTATCCCACTTTTAACCGAAGTGACTCCAGTTTACCCTGTTTGGAGATTTGGCAATTTCTTCTTGATTCTAATCAAACCAGAATGAATCAAGATGTAAGAGCTTGATTTGGACTCATAATCAAGTGATAATCACCCTGAAGTTGAATCAATATCATTGGAGTTATGATGAAGATGTTATCCCACTTTTAACCGAAGTGATTCCAGTTTGCCCTGTTTGGAGATTTGGCAATTTCTTCTTGATTCTAATAAAACCAGAATGATCAAGATGTAATAATCTTATTTGGACTCATAAATCAGTGTAGAATCATCCTGAAGTTGAATCAATATCATTAGGACTTATGATGAAGAGTTATTCCCACTTTTAACCGAAGTGATCTCCAGTTTACCCTGTTTGGAGATTTGGCAATTTATTCTTGATACTAATAAAACCAGAATGAATCACGATGTAAGAAGATTGATTTGGACTCATTAATCAGTGTAGAATCACCCTGAGTTGAATCAATATCATTGGACTTATGATGAAGAAGTTATCCCACTTTTAACCGAAGTGATCCTAGTTACCCTGTTTGGAGATTTGCCAATTTCTTCTTGATACTAATAAAACAGAATGAATCAGCGATGTAAGAAGCTTGATTTGGACTCATTAATCAAGTTAGAATCACCCTGAAGTTGAATCAAGATTGCATAGGAGTTATGATGAAGGAAGTTACTCACTTTTAACCACGAAGTGACTCCATTTACCCTGTTTGGAGATTTGGCAATTTCTTCTTGATTCTAATCAAACCAGAATGAATCAAGATGTAAGAAGCTTGATTTGGACTCATAAATCAGTGTAGAATCACCCTGAAGTTGAATCAAGATCATAGGAGTTATGATGAAGAAGTTATCCCACTTTTAACCGAAGTGATTCCAGTTTACCCTGTTTGGAGATTTGGCAATTTCTTCTTGATTCTAATCAAAACCAGAATGAATCAAGATGTAAGAAGCTTTGATTTGGACTCATAAATCAGTGTAGAATCACCCTGAAGTTGAATCAATATCATTGGAGTTATGATGAAGAAGTTATCCCACTTTTAACCGAAGTGATTCCAGTTTACCCTGTTTGGAGATTTGGCAATTTCTTCTTGATACTAATAAAACCAGAATGAATCACGATGTAAGAAGCTTGATTTGGACTCATAAATCAGTGTAGAATCACCCTGAAGTTGAATCAAGATCATAGGAGTTATGATGAAGAAGTTATCCCACTTTTAAACCGAAGTGATTCCAGTTTACCCTGTTTGGAGATTTGGCAATTTCTTCTTGATTCTAATCAAACCAGAATGAATCAAGATGTAAGAAGCTTTATTGGACTCATAAATCAGTGTAGATAATCACCCTGAAGTTGAATCAATATCATAGGAGTTATGATGAAGAAGTTATCCACTTTTAACCGAAGTGATTCCAGTTTACCCTGTTTGGAGATTTGGCAATTTCTTCTTGATTCAAATAAAACCAGAAATGAATCAGCGATGTAAGGATCTTGATTTGGACTCATAATCAGTTTAGAATCACCCTGAATTTGAATCAAGATCATAGGAGTTATGATGAAGAAGTTATCCCACTTTTAACCGAAGTGACTCTAGTTTACCCTGTTTGGAGATTTGGCAATTTCTTCTTGATTCTAATCAAACCAGAATGAATCAAGATGTAAGAAATTTATTTGGACTCATAAATCAGTGGATAATCACCCTGAAGTTGAATCAATATCATTGGAGTTATGATGAAGAAGTTATCCCACTTTTCACCGAAGTGATTCCAGTTTGCCCTGTTTGGAGAGTTGGCAATTCTTCTTGATACTAATAAAAAAGAATGAATCAGGATGTAAGAAGCTTGATTTGGACTCATAAATCAGTGTAGAATAACCCTGAAGTTGAATCAAGATCATAGGAGTTATGATGAAGAAGTTATCCCACTTTTAACCGAAGTGAACTCCAGTTTACCATGTTTGGAGATTTGGCAATTTTGTCTTGATTCTAATCAAATCAGAATGAATCAAGATGTAAGAAGCTTTATTTGGACTCATAAATCAGTTGATAATCACCCTGAAGTTGAATCAAATATCATAGGAGTTTATGATGAAGATATTATTCCACTTTTAACCGAAGTGATTCCAGTTTACCCTGTTTAGAGATTTGATAATTTCTTCTTGATTCTAATAAAAACAGAATGAATCACGATGTAAGGAGCTTGATTTAGACTCATAATTAAGTTTAGAATCACCCTGAATTTGAATCAAGATCATAGGAGTTATGATGAAGAAGTTATCCCACTTTTAACCGAAGTGACTCTAGTTTACTCTGTTTGGAGATTTGGCAATTTCTTCTTGATTCTAATCAAACCAGAATTAATCAAGATGTAAGATATTTATTTGGACTCATAAATCAGTGGATAATCACCCTGAAGTTTGAATCAATATCATTGGAGTTATGATGAAGAAGTTATCCCACTTTTCACCGAAGTGATTCCAGTTTGTCCTGTTTGGAGAGTTTGACAATTTCTTCTTGATACTAATAAAACCAGAATGAATCGCGATGCAAGAAGCTTGATTTGGACTCATAAATCAGTTTAAAATCACCCTGAATTTTAATCAAAATCATAGGAGTTACGATGAAGAAGTTATCCCACTTTTAACCGAAGTGACTCTAGTTTACCCTGTTTGGAGATTTGGTAATTTCTTCTTGATTTTAATCAAACCAGAATGAATCAAGATGTAAGAATCTTTATTTGGACTCATAAATCAGTAGATAATCACCCTGATGTTGAATCAATAGCATTGGAGTTATGATGAAGAAGTTATTCCACTTTTCACCGAAGTGATTCCAGTTTGCCCTGTTTGGAGAGTTGGCAATTTCTTCTTGATACTAATAAAACCAGAATGAATCACGATGTAAGAATCTTGATTTGGACTCATAAATCAGTTTAGAATAACCCTGAAGTTGAATCAAGATCATAGGAGTTATGATGAAGAAGTTATCCCACTTCTAACAGAAGTGACTCAGTTTACCATGTTTGGTGATTTGAAAATTTCGTCTTGATTCTAATCAAACCAGAAATGAATAAGATGTAAGAAGCTTTATTTGGACTCTTAAATCAGTTGATAATCACCTTGAAGTTGAATCAATATCATATGAGTTATGATGAAGATGTTATCCCACTTTTAACCAAAGTGATTCCAGTTTACCCTGTATGGAGATTTGGCAATTTCTTCTTTGATTCAATCAAAACAGAATGAATCAAGATGTAATAATCTTGATTAGGACTGATAAATAAGTATAGAATCATCATGGAAGTTGAATCAATATCATTGGACTTATGATGAAGAAGTTATCCCACTTTTAACCGAAAGTGATCCCAGTTTGTCCTGTTGGAGATTTGGCAATTTATTCTTGATATTAATAAAACCAGAATGAATCACGATGTAAGAAGATTTATTTTGGACTCATTAATCAGTGTAGAATAACCCAGAAGTTGAATCAAGATCATAGGGGTTATGATGAAGAGTTATCTCACTTTTAACCGAAGTGGACTGCAGTTTACCCAGTTTAGAGATTTTGGCAATTTCGACTTGATTCTAATCAAACCAGAATGAATCAAGATATAGAAGCTTTATTTGGACTCATAAATCAGTTGATAATCACCCAGAATTTGAATCAATATCATAGGAGTTAAGAACGAAGATGTTATGCCACTTTTAAACCGAAGTGATTCAGTTTACCCTGTATGGAGATTTGGCAATTTTTTCTCGATTCTAATCAAACCAGAATGAATCAAGATGTAATAATCTTGATTTGGACTCATAAATCAGTGTAGAATCACCCTGGAGTCGAATCAATATCATTGGACTTATGATGAAGAAGTTATCCCACTTTAACCGAATTGATTCCAGTTTGATCTGTTTGGAGATTTGGCAATTTATTCTTGATACTAATAAAAACAGAATGAATCACGATGTAAGAAGATTTATTTGGACTCATTAATCAGTGTAGAATCACCCTGAAGTTGAATCAAGATCATAGGAGTTATGATGAAGAAGTTATCCCACTTTTAACCGAAGTGATTCCAGTATACATGTTTGGAGATTTGGCAATTTCTTCTTGATTATAATCAAACCAGAATGAATCAAGACGTAAGAAGCTTGATTTGGAATCATAAATCAGTGTAGAATAATCCTGAAGTTGAATCAATAATATTGGACTTATGAGGAAGAAGTTATCCCACTTTTAACCGAAATAATCCCAATTAACCCTGTTTGGAGATTTGACAATTTCTTCCTGATACTAATAAAACCAGAATGAATCACGATGTAAGAATCTTGATTTGGACTCATTAATCAGTGTAGAATCACCCTGGAGTCGAATCAATATCATTGGATTTATGATGAAGAAGTTATCCCACTTTTAACCGAAGTGATTCCAGTTTGATCTGTTTGGAGATTTGACAATTTATTCTTGATACTAATAAAAACAGAATGATCACGATGTAAGAAGTTTTTTTTGGACTCATTAATCAGTGTAGAATCACCCTGAATTTGAATCAAGATCATAGGAGTTATGATGAAGAAGTTATCCCACTTTTAACCGAAGTGATTCCAGTATACCTGTTTGGAGATTTGGCAATTATCTTCTTGATTCTTATCAAACCAGAATGAATCAAGACGTAAGAAGCTTGATTTGAACTAATAAATCAGTGTAGAATCATCCTGAAGTTGAATCAGTAATATTGGACTTATGATGAAGAAGTTATCCCACTTTTAACCGAAATAATCCCAATTAACCCTGTTTAGAGATTTGGCAATTTCTTCTTGGATCCTAATAAAACCGGAATGAATCACGATGTAAGAAGCTTGATTTGGACTCATAAATCAGTGTAGAACCACCATGAAGTTGAAGCAAGGATCATAGGAGTTATGATGAAGATGTTATTCCACTTTAACCGAAGTGATTCCAGTTAACCCCTGTTTGGAGATTTGACAATTTCTTCTTGATACTAATAAAACCAGAATGAATCACGATGTAAAAAGCTGATTTGGACTCTTAAATCAGTGTATAACCACCATGAAGTTGAAGCAAGATCATAGGAGTTTATGATGAAGAAGTTATCCCACTTTTAACCGAAGTGACTCCAGTTTACCCTGTTTGGAGATTCGACAATTTCTTCTTGATTCTAAACAAACCAGAGTGAATCAAGATGTAATAATATTGATTTGGACTCATAAATCAGTGTAGAATCATCCTGAAGTTGAATCAATATCATTGGACTTATGATGAAGAAGTTATCCCACTTTTAACCGAAATGATCCCAGTTTACCCTGTTTGGAGATTTGGCAATTTCTTCTTGATAGTAATAAAACCAGAATGAATCACGATGTAAGAAGCTTGATTTGGACTCATTAATCAGTGTAGAATCACCCTGAAGTTGAATCAAGATTATAGGAGTTATGATGAAGAAGTTATCACACTTTTAACCGAAGTGATTCCAGTATACATGTTTGGAGATTTGGCAATTTCTTCTTGATTCTAATCAAACCATAATGAATCAAGACGTAAGAAGCTTGATTTTGGACTCATAAATCAGTGTAGAACCACCATGAAGTTGAACAAGATCATGGAGTTATGATGAAGAAGTTATCCACTTTTAACCGAAGTGGCCTTAGTTTACCCTGTTTGAGATTTGTAATTTTTCTTGATTCTAATCAAACCAGAAAGAATCAAGAGTAAGAAGCCTTATTTGGACTCATAAATCAGTGTATAATCACCCTGAAGTTGAATCAATATCATAGGAGTAATGATGAAGATGTTATTCCACTTTTAACCGAAGTGATCCCAGTTAACCCTGTTTGGAGATTTGGTAATTTCTTCTTGATACTAATAAACCAGAATGAATCACGATGTAAAAAGCTTGATTTGGACACATAAATCAGTGTATAACCACCATGAAGTTGAAGCAAGATCATAGGAGTTATGATGAAGAAGTTATCCCACTTTTAACCGAAGTGACTCGAGTTTACCCTATTTGGAGATTTTGGCAATTTCTTCTTGATTCTAATCAAACCAGAATGAATCAAGATGTAAGAAGCTTTATTTGGACTCATAAATCAGTGGATAATCACCCTGAAGTTGAATCAATATCATTGGAATTATGATGAAGATTTTATTCCACTTTTAACCGAAGTGATCCTAGTTAACCCTTATTGTAGATTTGGCCAATTTATTCTTGATACTAATAAAACCAGAATGAATCACGATGCAAGAAGCTTGATTTGGACTCATAAATCAGTGTAGAAACCACCATGAAGTTGAAGCAAGATCATAGGAGTTATGATGAAGAAGTTATCCCACTTTTAAACCGAAGTGACTCCAGTTTATCCTGTTTGGAGATTTGGGAATTTCCTTCTTGATTCTAATCAAACCAGAGTGAATCAAGATGTAAGAAGCTTTATTTGGACTCATAAATCAGTGATAATCATCCTCTAGTTGAATCAATATCATAGGAGTTATGATGAAGATGTTATTCCACTTTTAACCGAAGTGATTCCAGTTTATCCCTGTATGGAGATTTGGCAATTTATTCTTGATTCTAATCAAACCAGAATGAATCAAGATGTAATAATCTTGATTTGGACTCATAAATCAGTGTAGAATCATCCTGAGTTTGAATCAATATCATTGGACTTATGATGAAGAAGTTATCCCACTTTTAACCGAAATGATCCCAGTTAACCCTTTTTGGAGATTTGGTAATTTATTCTTGATACTAATAAAAACAGAATGAATAACGATGTAAGAAGCTTTATTTGGACTCATTAATCAGTGTAGACTCACCCTGAATTGAATAGAGACATAGGAATTATGATGAAGAAGTTATCCCAGTTTTAACCGAAGTGATTCCAGTATACCTGTTTGGAGATTTGGTAATTTCTTCTTGATTCTAATAAAACCAGAATGAATCAAGATGTAAGAAGCTTTATTTGGACTCATAAATCAGTGGATAATCACCCTGAAGTTGAATCAATATCATTGGAGTTATGATGAAAGATTTATTCCACTTTTAACCGAAGTGATCCCAGTTAACCTTGTTTGGAGATTTGGCAATTTATTCTTGATACTAATAAAACCAGAATGAATCACGATGTAAGAAGCTTGATTTGGACTCATAAATCAGTGTAGAACCACCATGAAGTTGAAGCAAGATCATAGGAGTTATGATGAAGAAGTTATCCCAGTTTTAACCAAAGTGACTCCAGTTTACCCTGTTTGGAGGATTGGTAATTTCTTCTTGATTCTAATCAAACCCAAATGAATCAAGATGTAAGAAGCATTATTTGGACTCATAAAATCAGTGGATAATCACCCTAAATTTGAAATCAATATCATAGGAGTTATGACGAAGATGTTATTCCACTTTTAACCGAAGTGATTCCAGTTTTACCCTGTATGGAGATTTGGCAATTTCTTCTTGATTCTAAACAAACCAAAATGAATCAAGATGTAATAATCTTGATTTGGACTCATAAATCAGTGTAGAATCATCCTGAAGTTGAATCAATATCATTGGACTTATGATGAAGAAGTATCCCACTTTTAACCGAAAATGATCCTAGTTAACCCTGTTTGGAGATTTTGGAAAATTCTTCTAGATACTAAATAAAACCAGAATGAATCATGATTTAAGAATCTTGATTTGGACTCATTAATCAGTGTATAATCACCCTGGAGTCGAATCAAATATCATTGGACTTATGATGAAGAAGTTATCCCACTTTAACCGAAAGTGATTCCAGTTTGATCTTGTTTGGAGATTTGGCAATTTATTCTTGATTACTAATAAATACAGAATGAATCACGATGTAAGAAGCTTTATTTGGACTCATTAATCAGTGTAGAATCACACTTGAATTTGAATCAAGATCATAGGAGTTATGATGAAGAAGTTATCCCACTTTTAACCGAAGTGACTCCAGTTTACCCTGTTTGGAGATTTGGCAATTTCTTCTAGATTTTAATCAAAACCAGAATGAATCAATATGTAAGAAGCTTTATTTGGACTCATAAATCAATGGATAATCACCCTGAAGTTGAATCAATATCATAGGAATTATGATAAAGATGTTATTCCACTTTTAACCGAAGTGATTCCAGTTTACCCTGTCTGGAGATTTGGCAATTTCTCTTAATTCTAATCAAACCAGAATAAATAAAGATGTAAGAATCTTGATTTGGATTCATAAATCAGTGTAGAATCATCCTGAATTTGAATCACTATCATTGGATTTATGATAAAGAAGTTATCCCACTTTTAACCGAAGTGATCCCAGTTAACCTTGTTTAGAGATTTGGCAATTTATTCTTGATACTAATAAAACCAGAATGAATAACGATGCAAGAAGCTTGATTTGGACTCATAAATCAGTGTAGAACCACCATGAAGTTGAAGCAAGATCATAGGAGTTATGATGAAGAAGTTATCCCACTTTAACCAAAGTGACTCCAATTTACCCTGTTTAGAGATTTGGCAATTTATTCTTGATACTAATCAAACCCAAATGAATCAAGATGTAAGAAGCATTATTTGGACTCATAATCAGTGGATAATCACCCTGAATTTGAATCAATATCATAGGAGTTATGATGAAGATGTTATTCCACTTTTAACCGAAGTGATTCCAGTTTACGCTGTTTGGAGATTTGGTAATTCTTCTTGATTCTAATCAAACCAGAATAAATAAAGATTTAAGAATATTGATTTGGAATCATAAATTAGTGTAGAATCATCCTGAAGTTGAATCAGATCATTGGACTTATGATGAAGAGGTTATCCCACTTTTAACCGAAGTGATCCCAGTTAACCCTATTTGGAGATTTGGCAATTTATTCTTGATACTAATAAAACCGGAATGAATCACGATGTAAGAAGATTGATTTGGACTCATAAATCAGTGTAGAACCACCATGAAGTTGAAGCAAGATCATAGGAGTTATGATGAAGAAGTTATCCAACTTTTAACCGAAGTGACTCCAGTTTACCCTGTTTTGAGATTTGGCAATTTCTTCTTGATTCTAATCAAAACCAGAATGAATCAAGATGTAAGAAGCTTTATTTGGACTCATAAATCAGTGGATAATCACCCTGAATTTGAATCAATATCATAGGAGTAATGATGAAGATGTTATTCCACTTTTAACCGAAGTGATCCCAGTTAACCCTATCTGGAGATTTGGCAATTTCTTCTTGATACTAATAAAACCAGAATGAATCACGATGTAAAAGCTTGATTTGGACTCATAAATCAAGTGTATAACCACCATGAAGTTGAAGCAAGATCATAGGAGTTATGATGAAGAAGTTATCCCACTTTTAACCGAAGTGACTCCAGTTAACCTGTTTGGAGATTTGGCAATTTCTCTTGATTCTAATCAAACCAGAGTGAATCAAGATGTAAGAAGCTTTATTTCGACTCATAAATCAGTTTAAAATCACCCTTAAGTTGAATCAATATCATAGGAGTTATGATGAAAATGTTATTCCACTTTTAACCGAAGTTATTCCAGTTTACCCTGTATGGGAGATTTGGCAATTTTCTTCTTGATTCTAATCAACCAGAATGAATAAAGATGTAATAATCTTGATTTGGACTCATAAATCAGTGTATAATCATCCTGAAGTTGAATCCATATCATTGGACTTATGATGAAGAAGTTATCCCACTTTTAACCGAAGTGATTCCAGTTTACCCTGTTTGGAGATTTGGCAATTTCTTCTTGATTCTAATAAAACCAGAATGAATCACGATGTAAGAAGCTTGATTTGGACTCATAAATCAGTGTAGAATCACCCTGAAGTTGAATCAATATCATAGGAGTTATGATGAAGAAGTTATCCCACTTTTAACCGAAGTGATTCCAGTTTACCCTGTTTGGAGATTTGGCAATTTCTTCTTGATACTAATAAAACCAGAATGAATCACGATGTAAGAAGCTTGATTTGGACTCATAAATCAGTGTAGAATCACCCTGAAGTTGAATCAAGATCATAGGAGTTATGATGAAGAAGTTATCCCACTTTTAACCGAAGTGATTCCAGTTTACCCTGTTTGGAGATTTGGCAATTTCTTCTTGATTCTAATCAAACCAGAATGAATCAAGATGTAAGAAGCTTTATTTGGACTCATAAATCAGTGGATAATCACCCTGAAGTTGAATCAATATCATAGAGTTATGATAAGATTTATTCCACTTTTAACCGAAGTTATTCCAGTTTACCCTGTTGGAGATTGGACATTTCTTCTTGATTCTAATCAAACCAGAATGAATCAAGATGTAAGAAGCTTTATTTGGACTCATAAATCAGTGGATAATCACCCTGAACGTTGAATAATATCATTGGAGTTATGATGAAGAATTTATTCCACTTTTAACCGAAGTGATCTCCAGTTACCCTTGTTTGGAGATTTGGCAATTTATTCTTGATACTAATAAACCAGAATGAATCACGATGTAAGAAGCTTGATTTGGACTCATAAATCAGTGTATAACCACCATGAAATTTGAAGCAAGATCATAGGAGTTATGATGAAGAAGTTATCCCACTTTTAACCGAAGTGACTCCAGTTTACCCTGTTTGGAGATTCGGCATTTCTTCTTGATTCTAACAAACCAGAATGAATCAAGATGTAATAATCTTGATTTGGACTCATAAAATCAGTGTAGAATCATCCTGAAGTTGAATCAATATCATTGGACTTATGATGAAGATGTTTATTCCACTTTTAACCGAAGTGATTCCAGTTTACGCGTTTGGAGATTTGGTAATTTCTTCTTGATTCTAATCAAACCAGAATAAATAAAGATTTAAGAATCTGATTTTGAATAATAAATCAGTGTAGAATCATCCTGAAGTTGAATCAATATCATTGACTTATGATGAAGAGGTTATCCCACTTTTAACCGAAAGTGATCCAGTTAACCTATTTGGAGATTTGGCAATTTATTCTTGATACTAATAAAACCGGAATGAATCAGGATGTAAGAAGCTTGTTTGGACTCATAAATCAGTGTAGAACCACCATGAAGTTGAAGCAAGATCATAGGAGTTATGATGAAGAAGTTATCCAACTTTTAACCGAAGTGACTCCATTTACCATGTTTTGAGATTTGGCAATTTCTCTTGATTCTAAATCAAACCAGAATGAATCAAGACGTAAGAAGCTTGATTTGGACTCATAAATCAGTGTAAATAATCACCCTGAAGTTGAATCAATATCATTGGATTATGATGAAGAAGTTATCCCACTTTTTAACCGAAGTAATCCAGTTAACCCTGTTTGGAGATTTGGCAATTTCTTCTTGATTCTATAAACCAGAATGAATCACGATGTTAAGAAGCTTATTTGGAATCATAAATCAGTGTAGAATCACCATGAAGTTGAAAGCAAGATCATAGGAGTTATGATGAAGAAGTTATCCCACTTTTAACCGAAGTGATCCCAGTTAACCCTGTTTTGGAGATTTGGCAATTTCTTCTTGATACTAAATAAAACCAGAATGAATCACGATGTAAAATCTTGATTTGGACTCATAAATCAGTGTATAACACCATGAAGTTGAAAGCAAGATCATAGGAGTTATGATGAAGAAGTTATCCCACTTTTAACCGAAGTGACTCCAGTTACCCTGTTTGGAGATTTGGTAATTTCTTCTTGATTCTAATCAAACCAGAGTGAATCAAGATGTAAGAAGCTTTATATGGACTCATAAATCAGTGGATAATCACCCTGAAGTTGAATCAATATCATATGAGTTATGATAAAGATGTTATTCCACTTTTTAACCGAAGTGATTCCAGTTTACCCTGTCTGGAGATTTGGCAATTTCTTCTTGATTCTAATCAAAAAAGAATGAATCAAGATGTAAGGATCTTGATTTGGACTTCATAAAATCAGTGCAGAATCATCCTGAAGTTGAATCAATAATATTGGACTTATGATGAAGAAGTCATCCCAGTTTTAACCGAAATAATCCCAATTAACCTTGTTTGGAGATTTGGTAATTTCTTCTTGATACTAATAAAACCGGAATGAATCACGATGTAAGAAGCTTGATGTGGACTCATAAATCAGTGTAGAACCACCATGAAGTTGAAGCAAGATCATAGGAGTTATGATGAAGAAGTTATCCCAACTTTTACCGAAGTGACTCCAGTTTACCCTGTTTTGAGATTAGGCAATTTCTTCTTTGATTCTAATCAAACAGAATGAATCAAGATGTAAGAAGCTTTATTTGGACTCATAAATCAGTTAGATAATCACCCTGAAGTTTGAATCAATATCATAGGAGTTACGATGAAGATGTTATTCCACTTTTAACCGAAGTGATCCCAGTTAACCTTGTTTGGATATTTTGGCAATTTCTTCTTGATACTAATAAACCAGAATGAATCACGATGTTAAAAATCTTGATTTGGACTCATAAATCAGTGTAGAACCACCATGAAGTTGAAGCAAGATCATGGGAGTTATGATGAAGAAGTTATTCCCACTTTTAACCGAAGTGAATCCAGTTTACCCTGTTTGGAGATTTTGGCAATTTCTTCTTGATTTCAAATCAAACCAGAATGATGTAAGAAGCTTTATTTGGACTCATAAATCAGTGGATAATCACCCTGAATTTGAATCAATATCATAGGAGTTATGATGAAGATGTTATTCCACTTTTAACCGAAATGATCCCAGTTAACCCTGTTTTGAGATTTGGCAATTTATTCTTGATACTAATAAAACCAGAATGTATAACGATGTAAGAAGCTTGATTTGGACTCATAAATCAGTGTAGAACCACCATGAAGTTGAAGCAAGATCATAGGGAGTTATGATGAAGAAGTTATCCCACTTTTAACGAAGTGACTCCAGTTTACCCTGTTTGGAGATTTGGCAATTTTCTTCTTGATTCTAATCAAACCAGAGTGAATCAAGATGTAAGAAGCTTTATATGGACTCATAAATCAGTGGATAATCACCCTGAAGTTGAATCAATATCATAGGATTTATGATAAAGATGTTATTCCACTTTTAGCCGAAGTGATTCCAGTTTACCATGTCTGGAGATTTGGTAATTTCTTCTTGATTCTAATCAAACCAGAATGAATCAAGATGTAATGATCTTGATTTTGACTCATAAATCAGTGCAGAATCATCCTGAAGTTGAATCAAGATCATAGGAGTTATGATGAAGAAGTTATCCCACTTTTAACCGAAGTGGCTCCAGTTTACCCTGTTTGGAGATTTGCAATTTGGCAATTTCTTCTTGATTTTAATCAAACCAGAGGGAATCAAGATGTCAGAAGCTTTTATTTGACTCATAAATCAGTAGATAATCATCCTCTAGTTGAATCAATATCATAGGAGTTATGATGAAGATGTTATTCCACTTTTAACCGAAGTGATTCCAGTTTACGCTGTTTGGAGATTTGGTAATTTCTTCTTGATTCTAATCAAAACAGAATAAATCAAGATTTAATAATATTGACTTGGAATCATAAATCAGTGTAGAATCATCCTGAAGTTGAATCAAATATCAGTTGGACTTATGATGAAGAAGTTATCCCACTTTTAACCGAAGTGATCCCAGTTAACCCTATTTGGAGATTTGGCAATTTATTCTTTATACTAATAAAACCAGAATGAATCACGATGTAAGAAAGCTTGATTTGGACTCCTTAATTAGTGTACAATCACCCTGGAGTTTGAATCAATATCATTGGATTTATGATGAAGAAGTTATCTCACTTTAACCGAAGTTATTCCAGTTAGCCCTGTTTGGAGATTTGGACAATTTATTCTTGATATTAATAAAACCAGAATGAATCACGATGTAAGAAGCTTGATTTGGACTCATTAATCAGTGTAGAATCACCCTGAAGTTGAATCAAGAATCATAGGAGTTATGATGAAGAAGTTTATCCCACTTTTAACCGAGTGACTCCAGTTTTACCCTGTTTGGAGATTTGGCCATTTTCTTCTTGATTCTAATCAAACCAGAATTAATCAAGATGTTAGAAACTTTATTTGGACTCATAAATCAGTGGATAATCATCCTGAAGTTGAATCAATATCATAGGAGTTATGATGAAGATGTTATTCCACTTTTAACCGAAGTGATTCCAGTTTTACCCTGTTTGGAGATTTGGCAATTTCTTCTTAATTCTAATCAAACCAGAATAAATAAAGATGTAAGAATCTTGATTTGGATTCATAAATCAGTGTAGAATCATCCTGAATTTGATCAATATCATTGGATTTATGATAAAGAAGTATATCCCACTTTTAACCAAACTGATCCTAGTTAACCCTGTTTGGAGATTTGGCAATTTATTCTTGATACTAATAAAACCAGAATGAAATCATGTTGTAAGAAGCTTGATTTGGACTCATTAATCAGTTTAGAATCACCCTGGAGTTGAATCAATATCATTGGACTTATGATGAAGAGAAGTTATCTCACTTTTAACCGGAAGGTGATTCCAGTTTGATTTGTTTGGAGATTTGACAATTTATTCTTGATACTAATAAAAACAGAATGAATCACGATGTAAGAAGCTTGATTTGGACTCATAAATCAGTATAGAATAATCCTGAAATTGAATAAAGATCATTGGACTTATGATGAAGAAGTTATCCCACTTTTAACCGAAGTGATTCCAGTTTATCTTGTTTGGAGATTTGGTATTTTCTTCTTGATTCTAATCAAACCAGAATTAATCAAGATGTTAGAAACTTTATTTGGACTCATAAATCAGTGGATAATCATCCTGAACTGAAACAATATCATAGGGAGTTATGATGAGATGTTATTCCACTTTTAACCGAAGTGATTCCAGTTTACTCTGTTTGGAGATTTGCAATTTCTTCTTGATTCTAATCAAACCAGAATAAATAAAGATGTAAGAAGCTTGGATTTGGACTCATTAATCAGTGTTGAATCACCCTGAAGTTGAATCAAGATCATAGGAGCTATGATGAAGAAGTTATCCCACTTTTAACCGAAGTGACTCTAGTTTTACCATGTTTGGAGATTTGGCAATTTCTTCTTGATTCTAATCAACAAGAATGAATCAAGATGTAAGAAGATTTATTTGGACTCATTAATCAGTGGATAAATCACCCTGAAGTTGAATCAATATCATAGGAGTTATGATGAAGATGTTATTCCACTTTTAACCGAAGTGATCCCAGTTAACCCTGTTTGGAGATTGACAATTTCTTATTGATACTAAAAAAACCAGAATGAATCACGATGTAAAAACTTGATTTGGACTCATAAATTAGTGTAGAACCACCCTAAAGTTGAATCAATATCATAGGAGTTATGATGAATATGTTATTCCACTTTTAACTGAAGTTATTCCAGTTTACCCTGTTTGGAGATTGAGAATTTCTTCTTGATTCTAATCAAATGGTACGGCCCTGGAATGGCTGTCTCTCCCTGGATCACTTGAAGGGGGTGTGGTGAATGAGAGATGATGATGATGGACTTTGCTAAAGAGCTATGGATTGTTTAGAAGCTGTTTTGCTACTCTCAAACGCATGATAACCCTGGGTATTGTCTGAGATGGATCACAGAAGTTGAATTCTTCCTTAATGTGATGTATAACACGTCCACAATGTGAACAAGGAGACAAGCCTCTTAGAACAATCAGGTTTTGCACCAAAAGGCAGTTTTATTGAAAATATCGATTGAATGAGTACATGAACGTGAAGAGGCTTATAATGCCTAAACTAAATTCCTAATCATTAACCAGATTGGTTTAGGACGTCCTAATCCAATTTAAGATTGGTTTACTACTCCTAATTCTATTAGAACTTGGTTTACAAAAAACTGAAATTACAAATAAAGGAAATAAACCAACAAGCTGGTTCTTCTTGGCCTTCTCCTCCTTCTTCATGATAGCCCATGACTTCAACTGAGTATTGGAGTGTCTCATGATTATATTTGGATCCTCCACGTTCTGTTGGCCCAGCAAAAAAGCAAGTGGATCAAGATTCTGGTTGCAATCCTCCTTTTGGGCCGAAAAGGCCTTATTTCACCCAACTCCAATTCTAGCCCATTCTAGCACCTTCCTGAGTTGTTTTCCTTGTTCTAGAGGCCCATTGGACGTGGATACTGATCACCATAGCTCAAGTTAAGCTCAGGTATGTTGCTGATCTTACTGGATTTTTTATCGTCCACCCGAATGCACCTTTATCGCCTTCTTCAGGTTCAATCAGCTCATCCTCTTCAGACTCGTCCAGTTCAGCATCACTTCTGATTCATCCAACTTAAACAGATTCAGCTTCCCATCTGATACTTCTCCATTCGTGGTTGTACCAAGCATCTTCTTCTTCTCTCTATCCAGAACCTCATAGAATCATTCCAATGAGTACGCATGGAAACTGCTCCATTAAGCTGCACGCATGATCACTGGTAGGTCCAATCGCTTGCCTAGGTGATCCATTGATAGTGCTTTCCTTCTTTGCATAGAACACTCAAAGCATAAATCTCCATTCTCCTTGTTTAGCTTAGACATGCCTGCTACTTCTTCGCACTTCTATCCAACACAATCCTTTCCAGTCCTTATCCTTGAACATATCAGCATGGGTTGTTAACTTAGAAATCAGAGAAGAATCCATGGTTCCCTTAGATCACCAAATAAACATGTGTGCCATTTTGGTGGTCGAAACAAGTGATATCCAAGTGACATCCTTCAAACCATCACGACCCCTCCCTAGTTTTCTTGTCTAAAACAATCCATATGGTCAGGTGGTCGAGTGAATAATCACCCATAATCAATCTTGAGCTTTGGTTTCTCTTTTACCCCAACAAGTTTCTGTTTTGCTCTTCTCAGTTTGTTCTGATCAGTTATGGACCTGATCAGGGACGTGGTGCCTCCTAACTCTTCTTCTATTCTCACTGTAACTGCGTCTCGATCACACCATCCTCTCTTCCTTCAAAAGGATTTGACCACAAATCATGTTCTTCAAGAGTGAATGAACTCTGCAAATCAAGCTTGAATGAAGATGCTTTATGGTCCAGAATTTTGTTACCTCTTCTAAACACACACATGATTCCTCCTGGTTCAAAAACAACTTGTTGCAGGCCCTTGGACAACTCTCATATTCTCCACTTAAAACTGAGCAATCAGGAGTTTCAGATGACCCTCCAAGCACTCTCTCTTCTTCTTTTGTTTGATCAGACACGTGGTCACACTCAACATGTGCTTCCTCCTCTTGTTTCAGACAAAGAATTGTCGGTTCTGGTTCACTTTGATGGCTCTCCTCAGTCTGTTTTGATTGTGAAGCTACTACAGAATGTTGCAGATTTCCCTCCTCTTGTAGTGATAGATCATGACACACTGGTCTCCTCTTCGGTGTGTTTTGATGGTAGTTTAAACACACAGGCAAACTGATCCTAAAGTAGAAAGCTTTGTTCTGCTTCTGCGTTTTAGTTCAGGAAGTTTCCACTGGCATACAAACCTCTTCTTCATTAATGTCTTCATCTCAACCCAAGAAGTAATTTGTGGCGCTTCCTTCGAATCTCCTAATCTGAGAAACTCTTTTCCACCATGTGAATGCACTTCCACAGAATCCATTGACTTCTAGACCCACCTTCTTCTTCTCAATGTAATATGGAGTCCAAAGAGAAACTCCATCTTCTTTTTCCCATTCTGTATATGCAATTGTATCAATTTTCCCATAGAAGGATGGAATTGGTGAACTCTCTTTCATCGTTTCTTTTAATTCCAGACATAGATATTGCTTTCTAACTGATAGATTCGAGATCCTTGCGTTAAAACTTCAAACCCTAACCTTCAAGTGGCTGCTGATACCACTTGTATGGGCCTGGAATGGCTGTCTCTCCCTGGATCACTTGAAGGGGTTGGGGTGAATGATCGATGATGATGATGGACTTTGCTAAATAGCTATGGATTGCTCAGAAGGCTGTTTTGCTACTCTCAAACGCATGATAACCCTGGGTATTGTCTGAATAGGGTCACAGAAGTTGAATTCTTCCTTAATGTGATGTATAACACGTCCACAATGTGAACAAAGGAGACAAGTCTCCAGAACAATCAGGTTTTGCACCAAAAGGCAGTTTTATTGAAAATATCGATTGAATGAGTACATGGAACGTGAAAGAGGCTTATAATGACCTAAACTAAATCCCTAATCCCTTAACCAAGATTGGTTTAGGACATCCTAATCCAATTTAAGATTGGTTTACTACTCCTAATCCTATTAGAACTTGGTTTACAAAAACTGAAATTACAAATAAAGGAAATAAACCAAACAAGCTGGTTCTTCTTGGCCTTCTCCTCCTTCTTCATGGATGGCCCACGACTTTAACTGAGTATTGGAGGTCTCATGATTATATTTGGATCCTCCACGTTCTGTTGGCCAGCAAGAAAGCAAGTGGATCAAGATTCTGGTTGCAATCCTCCTTTTGGGCCGAAAAGGCCTCATTTCACCCAACTCAATTCTAGCCCATTCTAGCACCTTCCTGAGTTGTTTTCCTTGTTCTAGATGGCCCATTTGGACGTGGATACTGATCACCATAGCTCAAGTTAAGCTTCAGGTATGTGCTGATCTTATGTATGGATGTTTAATCGTCCACCCAAATGCACTTATCGCCTTCTTCAGGTTCAATCAGCTCATCCTCTTCAGACTCGTCCAGTCAGAATCACTTCCTGATTCAGGTCCAACTTAAACAGATTCAGCTCCCATCTGATACTTCTCCATTCGTGGTCTTTGTACCAACGGCATCTTCTCTCTCTCTCTATTCCAGAACCTCAGTAGATCATTCCAATGAGACCATGAAACTGTCCATTTTAAGATCTCT